>JAFEMH010004394.1:0-211651 GCA_022495995.1 Adenophora triphylla var. japonica | reverse complement strand
AGAGGAGGATTAGAGAGAAAACATAGAAGGACTTAATTGTTATCTACTTGTTTTCTTCTTTGACCAACTCTAATCACAAGCCCTAAACACATTCAAACCCTAAACACATTCAAGCCTTGAATCCATTCAAACACAAAACACAAAGAAGATAGGTATAACCTCCTTCTCCTCACCCTAAAATTCTCTCATCCATGCATGCATTTTCAAACTCCAAAATGTAGTTTGTTCATCTTCTTGCCCTAGATCCAAGAGGATCACCATGGAAGTTCATCTCCATGGATGATCCTCTACAAAGATCAACATTACTTTAAAAGTGTATTTAATTACTTGCAAACACATTTTCAAAACCCTAAAAATCATTTTCATACACAAAATCTTTCTTTCAAAGGATAAAATTCCCCTTCCCAAGCAAATGAAATGCTTAAGTCCTAATGTACTCCAATGATAGCTTGATATAGTAGATCACCACTAAAATGTTTAGTGATCACTAATCAAATCTTAGGGAAATGGGGACAAGCATGGATGCCAAACCCCCTTTAAATCATGTTTTTCTTCAAGAGGAAGTTGCTGTCCAGTAGCCTTTCTCTAAGACCTCTGTCCATGGTCTAATTTTTCGGACATAAAGAAACTTGGAATTTGGTGTTGACTACAAAATACTTTTTATAGCCAACATCCAGATATTTCTAGAAATATTTTTACTTTATTTTTTGCGTGAGTAAAACCCCCTTTTTCAAATTATTTTTCAAAGGTTAGTTCATCAGTCTCTGGAAATCCAGATTTCACATCTGAGATTTCCAGAAGGTTTTGGTCCACAAAATCATCTCAAAAGGGAAAAGTTCTTTCACAGAAACCTTATTTAAGGTGTTTTGAACAACTTTCATTCTCGGACTTTCCCCAGATTCTGAGATTTTTAAGCCCTTAAACCCATTTTAAAATCAAGTGTCCACTGCCTTTTTCATTCTGGCAGAAATGTTTTTCAACTTCAAAAAAATCTTTTGAGTACCAAAACTCAACCCAAAAATCATACCAAAAATCATGGGACTTTTTTAAAGTCTAATAAAGAGTTCCCAATTTTTACTTTTCAGTTTGAACTTATTTTGGCCAAAACACACACACACACACACACACACACACAAATGATTTTTAATGCTTGGAAGACTCGTCTTACGAGGCATTCCGGGTGAACACTAACGTTCTTCCCGGCGTGTAACGTGACCTCCGAACCCAAATCTCTAATCTCGGGCATTTTTCAAAGTTTTGGCCCTTAAAATAAAAATGGCGTGGCGACTCCGTTTGATTTCAAAAAATCGGGTACATCACAGACAGGATTGACCTTTCTGATATCCCGGGCAGGTTTGGGTCTCCGGATATAGCTACGACCATGGTAGCTATGGATGCCTTTATCCTCTGCGTATTCTCCCGGCTGCATTCACCGCTTTCTTGAGTACTCGTAGGGGATCTTCCACGGCGGTCTCTTGGACATGGCCGGAGATTGGGTGTGGTTGGGAAGGACATTGTCCCACCGGTTTTGGGTGAGACCCTTCATGGCATTGATAGGATGGCTAGAGAAGACCGTTTCATGAGGTATGGGAGTCCATCGTGCCGACTTTATGGCCGCAGGAGAGGCTCGGGCTTTGCCAGGGGCTTTGCCGACTCAGTGCCCTTGGGTGATTTCTCGGAGAGGTTTGCCTAGGCAAAGCAGTGGCCAAGATGATTGGGAACCGATGATGGCTAGGCTATCCACTTCTGACATTCGTCGGTGGGTACCTCACCGGAGGCTGCGCACTGTGAGGATATTTCCAGTGAGTCCTATATAGTGAGGGTTCCAGGATTCCCGCTGGTCATCCTTCTACATACCCCGCTTGGTATTCAGCAGTTCGGGGCCTTACAGAGCCGTGGGCGATTGGGAGGACATCCGTACCATGGAGGTGGTGCCATTAGCTATGAGGGATCCAATGCCAAACTTCTCATTCTTCTCGAGGGCTTGACATACACTCCGCTTTCCTACCCAGGCTATCTTTAGGAGCAGGAAGAGTACCATCTTGACCACCTGTCTACTTGACCGGTACGAGAGGGAGATGGGAGCGACTCAAAGTCATCTTGGGAGAGAGGATGTCGCTTTATTGGGGCCGACCGCAACTCGAGTAGGACTACGAGGGAGACCGAAGCTAAGGCGAGTCACTATAACCGGTCGGGTGACCTTATCAAAGATATGGAAGCCTCTGTGCACAAGAGGCTTTCGAGTTGCTCCCTTGACTGAGGCTCAGAGGGAGGAAGTGCGGACTCGTGCCCGAGTTGAGAGGGCACTTATTGACACAGGTTTGATAGAGGCTCCAGTGAGGATACCGGAGATCGGAATGAGGGAGACCGACATCATAGAGAAGAAGAGAAAGAAAACTCGACGGGGTCGAGGCAAAGGGAAGAAAACCAAAGAAGACTCAGCGAATGACGACTGACAGATCTTTTCTTAGGATTCCCTTGTTGCCATTTTACAAACACAGTAGCTTATTAGGCATTTTATTGTATTTTAGATCTTTGTAGCAGGTTAGCAGAGTCAAGAGTAGACCGTGCTTGAACTCATCAAGGAGTTTTTAACTTGTAATGAACAAGAGATATTATCTTAGAAATTAATCAAGACACAATTTCATGGAAATTTCAAATGTCTTATTGATTAGGACCCGTTTTATGAAAACTTGAATATCCTTTATTATTGTTTAGGACGCATTTCATCGAAACTTAATCGCCCTTTTTATTGTTTAGATCGAACCATAAATGGCTGCCTACGTTCCCCTTTTACAAGAAAGACTAAGGGGCTCAGGTCTTTGTAGTTCATTCTGGTGAACTTTCTATTTTTTTCTTTTTTTTTATATGTGCAGCCCTGTTTTTTGCCTAAACTGCCCTTTTTGGGTTTTCAGCCTAGCTGGGCATTACTCTTTTTGCACTATATATTTTTTCTCTTTTTTTTTTATTTTCTTTTTTTTTATTTTCTTTTTTTTTTTAGACATAGTACCTTCGGAGCTTATCACCGTTGACTGGGTGGACAAAGGGATTGCCATCCAGGTCTGCAAGTTTCATGGCCCCTCCCGATAGTATCTTCTGCACCACATACGGGCCGATCCAGATGGGTTCCCATTTTCTCAGGGGGTTGTCTCTGGTAGGGGGTTTCACTTTCAACATTAAGTCACCCTCCTTGATGTCTCTGGCTTTGACCTTTTTGTCGAATGCTCTGGCCATTCGCCTCTGGTAGGCTCGGGTGTGCTCCATGGCCTTTAGCCTTTTTTTGTCGAGCAGGGCCAACTCATCATGCCGGCTACGTAGCCATTCTACTTCGTTGACACTGTTTTCCAGGAGGACCCTTAATGACGAGATTTCCAACTCCACTGGTAACACTGCTTCCATCCCGTAAGTTAGGGCGAAAGGAGTTTCTCCTGTAGCTGTTCTGACAGACATCCTGTAGCCCCAGAGTGCTAGGTGCAGCTTTTCGGGCCAGTCACGACCACGGGTGGCCATTTTCCGGATGATCCGTTCGAGTGTCTTATTAGCAGCTTCCACGGCTCCGTTAGTCTGAGGTCTGTATGGGGATGACTTGTGGCGAGTGATTCTGAATTCTGACAGTAACCTATCGCAGTCTCCTTCAAAGTGCGACCCGTTATCAGAAATGATCTCATTGGGTACCCCATATCTACACATTATGTTTTCCTTGACAAATTGGGCCACCTTCTTGGAAGTGAGGACCTTGTAGGAATTAGCCTCTACCCACTTGGTGAAGTAGTCGACTGCTACTAACACAAATTCATGCCCATTGCTTCCTGCCGGGGCTATCTTCCCTATCACGTCAATACCCCAAGTTGCAAACGGCCAAGGAGTCATCATGCAGTACAGGTCATGAGGCGGGAGATGGTTAAGGTTGGCAAATCGTTGGCATTTGTCGCACGCTCGGACATGCTGGACATAGTCTGTCTCCATGGAAATCCAATAATAACCCATTCTGAGGATCACTTGCATCAGGGCTCTAGCATTCATATGAGGACCGCAGGGACCATTGTGGACTTCAGTCATCAACTCTTTGGCCCTTTCTTGAGTGACGCACAAGAGGAGTGGTCCTTGGTACCGTTTCTTGTATAGGTTGCCCCCTAGAATGACATAATGGGAGGCCAACCTTTTTAGGGCTTGCAAGCTCTTGGCTTTGACACCTTCTTTTGGTCTACCTTCTTCGTCTCTGAAAGCTGACTCTCCATCTTTGAGGAACTGGTAAATTTGATTGTACCAAGGTTCCTTGATAGGCTCAGTCCCAAGTCTACTTCACAAATGAAGGCGGGGCTTCTCTTCTACCCACTCAAGGGTTTTATGGCTTTTCCCTCGGGGATCTCTACCAAGGAGGCTAGAGTAGCTAGGGCATCTCGCGAATCTGTTCTTTTCCCTTGGCAAGTAGTGGAAAGTCACTTCTCCGAACTGTCCACCAACTCTTACATATGGGCATGATACCGCTGAAGATTAGGGTCCACGGTCTTCCATTTGTTGGAGACCTGGTTAATGATCGTGGCCGAGTCTCCATAAACTTCAAGCTTCTTGACATTCCTTTCTAGGGCAGCTTCTAAACCAAAGAATGCAAAGGCTTCGTACTCGGCAACATTGTTCGTGGCGTGGAAGTTTAACTTAAGGGCTATGGGAGTGTGCTCATCTTTCGGATCGACCAAGAGCATCCCTACGCCATTTCCACTTTTGTTAGCGGCTCCACAAAGAAAATCTGCCATCGGTTTTCAGGCTCGAATGCGAACATCCGTTCATCTGGGAATTGGGGTTCAGGCCCATGGTCCTCATTACTGGGGAAGTTTTCCAGATGGTCTGACAATGCTTGACCCTTGATGGCCTTTCTGGTCATGTAGTTGATGTCGTACTCTACTAAGAAGAAGGACCACTTTGCTAGACGCATCGAAAGGGAAGGTTTATCGAAGATGTACTTGATGGGGTCCATTTTCGAGACCAAGTTCACAGGGTGGGCTTGTATATAATGCTTCAACTTGCCGACTACCTGCACTGGCTCCCGCACAAGTCTTTTTTTCACATGCCGAGTAATTGAGCTCACTTCCCGCAGCCTTCCGGCCGACAAAGTAAATGGCATTTTCTACCCGAGTATCTTTCTTCTCCCGAGCAAGCATAGCCCCAACCGCCGTATCGTGACATGATGCTGAGATAGAGCGAAGAGGTTTCGTCTATGTGGGGGCATAGCATCGGAGGATGTACTAAGTATGCCTTGACCGGTCAAAGGCATCCCGGCATTCTTCGGTCCACTCTGTATCTACATTCTTCTTCATGAGTTTGAAGATGGGCTCGCACATAGTGGTCAACTCGGTTGACGAAACGGCCGATGTATTGTAGCTTGCCCATAAAGCTTTTGACTTCGTCCGGGTTTGAGGTGGCCTCATGTCCATAATGGCTTTGATCTTTCGGGGGTCGACTTCGATACCTCGCTCCGTGACCATATACCCAAGCACTTTTCCCCTTGTCACTTCGAAGGTGCATTTAGCAGGGTTTAGTCTCATGGAGTGTTGTCTCGGCCTTTCAAAGAACTTTTGCAGTCAACAAAGTGCTGCCCATCCTCGCCTTTGGAGTGGATTATCATGTCGTCTACGTAGACCTCAATCTCCTTGTGGATCATGTCATGAAAAAGCACGGTCGCTGCCCTTTGATAAGTAGCCCCGACGTTCTTGAGCCCAAATGGCATTACTGTATATCGCAAGTTCCCCACGGTGTGGTGAAGGCCGTCTTTTCTTGGTCTTCCTCGGCCATCTTGATCTCGGTTGTAGCTTGCAAAGCCGTCAACGAAGGATTTGACTTCGTAGTTGGCAAAGTGGAGTCCACCAGATGTCTATGTTCGGCAAGGGGTAATCATCTTTGGGCCGGCCTTGTTCGTATCCCTGAAATCTACACAGCCAGCCGCACCTTCCCATTGGCCTTGGTTACGGTCACAATATTAGACA
Source organism: Adenophora triphylla var. japonica (assembly GCA_022495995.1). Lineage (NCBI taxonomy): Eukaryota > Viridiplantae > Streptophyta > Magnoliopsida > Asterales > Campanulaceae > Adenophora > Adenophora triphylla. The sequence continues at coordinate 205,670 of JAFEMH010004394.1, read as the reverse complement.
ACCATGTCGGATATTCGATGACTACGATAAATCCTACCCGCGTAGCTTCTCAATTTCTTCTTTGACTGTAGAGACCATTCTCGGCTTGATTTTCCTCGCTCGCTTTACCGGCTTAGCATACGGTGCTAGAGGGATTCTCGTGCTCTACTATTGAACTGTCTAGCCCCGGCATATTCTTGTACGACCATGCAAAGACGTCCATGTATTCTCTTCCGAGCAGATTAACCGCCTTTGTCCCGTTTCAACCCACGGAAGAAGCTTCCAATCCGTGTCTCTTTAGGTTCCTCGACAGTACCCAAGTTAACACTTGTCAAAACCTCCTCGGCAGCTTGGGCCCGGTTTTCCTCTTTTTCTGTAACCTGCTTAAATATTTCTTTAATGTATTGTTCGTTTAGTGTGTTTGCATCTTGTTCAAATGATTCATTATTAACTGTTGTTAAGTTTTGAGTTAATTTATCATTTGTTAAGTTGGCAATAAGGGGATAATCAGAAAGATCTGTCATTTCATTCAAAGCAAGGGGAAAGATGACATCGATTACATATTCATAATCCTCAGGCGTGAGGCCTTCGGATGACTCAGAGGACTGGAATTCAAAGATTCCCGACTTAACTGTATGGATGACAGGGTGTTTGACACGACTGGGCTAGGAAGGACGTGGTACCAATCCAAGCTCCGTGATCATTTGTTGTCGGCTGGCTATCGGTCCAGAGAATGTCTCCCAATTCTTCAACGGCATCTCTGTCTTAGTCACCAAAGTCCGGGGATCAAAAGGATCTTCACCACCGTCTCCTATTACGGCAACTACCTCATCATCTGAGCTGAAGTCGATCAAATCTGGGATTTGTGCTTCTTCATCAAACAACTTCTGCAAGACCCACTCACTGTCTTCACTATCGGCGGCTTCTATCCGGCCGATCTTCTAAGAGCTAACTCAAAGGCGGAGAGGTCCATTACCCCGGATGCTGATTCTTTGACACTGTCTGAATTTTCTTTGAAGACATACTCATTCTGAACGGTAGTGGTAGCCCCAGGAATGTCTGGCAAGTCAAGAAACATCCTTCGAACAGGGTTTGTTGGTTTTCCCCTAACTTTCTCGAGGTTTTCCAGAAGGGTTTTCTTCAAGGAGATCTGGTGATCACTCTCACTATATTGTGTCCCGCCTTTCGTGAAGTAATGGGTCAGGGATAAACTATAGGGATAGAGCTGGACCCCTTCACTTTGTATTCCTGGAACTGTGCCTTTAGCTTTTCTGCCATCCCGAGAGTTCGGTTTGTATCCCAAGCCATATCTGGTAGTCTGTTCCTTTACATTAATGATAGTATTGCGACCCTGCAGTCTTTTGACCAATCCAAGCCCCAAAAGATAACCCATTTTTCTCATCATTCTCATGGCCGGGGGAATTTTATCGGAGGTAGTAGTGAGGTCAGCGCAACACACTTGTGCTTTGGAAGAAGCTACAGAGAATCCGGTCAAGGCAAACCCTTCATCATCATGCTTAATTTCCAATATCGGGATACCTCCAGTGCTGGTTCCTTCCACCGTAACACTGTCTCCGTAAATAGTGGTGATAGTACCATCGCTTGACTGAAATTTGACGCATTGGTGCAAAGTAGAGGCTACCCCGTTTATCTGGTGAATCCAAGGGCGTCCCAGCAGAGCAGTAAATGAGATCGGAATGTCAATTACTTGGAAGTCAACATCCATGACCTTTTTCCCGAACCACAACTTGAGAGTAGCAATCCCCAAAACTGATCGTGCAGTGGAGTCGTAGGCCTTAATAGTCTGACTAGAAGGCTTCAAATCCGTTGGCTTCAAATCCAATAATTCCATCATTTTCTTTGGCGGGCAGACGTTCATTGCGGACCCTCCATCAACTAATACCCGTGGCAACCGACGTTCTTCCAACTGGACTGTGATGTAAAGGGGTTCGTTATGACTAGCCCCATACTTTGGCAGGTCCAAGTCGGTGAAGGTAATGATTTTTCCGTAGTGGATACTTCCAATTATCTGGACGACCTCATCTGGGGTGACATCTATGGGCACCATGGTCTTGGCCAAACTTTCTTCGAGTTTCAGCTTATGAGGGTATGAAGAGGTCAACACGGACCACAAGGAGATATTGGCCTGAGTACACTTCAGCCGAGTCGGCAGACTGGATCCTCCTTGTCGAATCTCGCTTCGCTTCGGCTTATAGGGTCTTTTGTCCATTTTTGGCTCGTAGACGGCATTTATTTTATCACCCTTAGGTTGTTCAACACTCATCCGTCCGCACCGAGTCATCACATAGACTTTAGACTTCTCCGAATCATCATTCCTACTCGGAGGACTCGCGCCAGCTCTTTCAAAGTGAGAGACGGGCTCTTTTGGCGTATGACCAACTCTGCTGATTAATCTGATTAACCGCACTACTAGAGGCATAAGCGGCTTCCCGAATCTGATTCCAGGTTACTGGCTTTCTGACTTTTTCTGAGTTCTGACTCCTTAATTGGCTCAACAGTCGGCTAGTTTCAACTTCACCTTCCTCATTTAAATCCTTCACAGTCTCGTTCAAGCTTTTCAAGGTCAGCATGCAACAGGAATTATCACCTTCAGAGTTTGGAGTCTGGTGAATGGCTTCCTCATCCGGACCTAGCAACTTTTCAATAGAGTGGGATCACATTCCTCATCACTGTCAAGCATGTTCCTCCTTTCTCTAGGGGTTAGCTTTCTGACGGCATCTTTGACACTGGCCAAGCATTTTCTGAAGTGGGAAATTCCATCATCGAGAAGGATTTCTGCGGGGTCAAACCTCATGGCGGGTTCCTGTTCTTTACCGTCGGGAAGATTTTCTAGGCTTTTCGGCTTCTGGGCTAACCACTCCTCTATAGTTCCTTCCGGCACTTCGACTGTGTCTTCCTCAGTGTCACTACAGTAACTCTCGTGAGAACTCTCATCTTGACTCTGATGACCAATGAGGGCAAAAGCAGGTCGGGATACTTGGCGCCATATCAGAGGTATCTTGGACCCTTCCTCTGACTTGGGAATTACCAAGAAAAGCATCGCTGTCATCGTAGGATATGAAGGGGACCGGGGTCGCTTCAAATTTTAGGACTCTTTCCAGGGTATCCATACACTCTTCTTCAGACAAGGTCTCAGGGGTGATTCTCAGCACTGCAATGGAGTCTACCTTTCCCAACGGGGGTTTAGCTTCAACGACGCTTACATGTTCTAGATCGGCGGGCGGAGCCCACTTCCCTCTTTCAGCTAAAGCTTCAATCAAGTTCCTCCATTCACCGACCAAGTCTTTGTAGGGGGTATTGAATTTTAGGATGTAGAATTCATACGCCGCGCCTCATCCTTTTCCTCTTCCGAACCTTCACACAAAGGCTACGATACACTTTGAAGTGATTCCATCTCCTACGCCGGTGTCCGCGATTTTCTACTTCATCTTGCCCTCTCGGGTTTCACTTCCGTCGACTCCGGGTTCATTCCTTCTCGAACTCGTCGTCATCACCGTAAATCCACCCGTTCTGTTCTTATTTCCGATCGACTCTTCGCCGCCGCCGTCCGGGGAGATAGGCAAATTCACAGGCGTTGACAAAGTTAGAAAGGTCTGGCTGGTACTGGAATTCCAACGTAGGGACATTTGGCTCAGATTGAGGGGAAGGAAAGAGTCCCATGGGGTAATGCAGAGGCTGCGTTACGGGAATAGCTGTAGCGTTTGTTCTCTGTTGGTAGGGAACAAAGCTGGGTCTTATCTGAGGGGGAGAGGGTGTCGGGACCCTGATGGCTTGAGACATTGGGCAGAATTTCGCTTGCGCGAATTATAGTCAAGGCAAATTCATAGGAACTTTTAACGCACAAGCGATGCGAATTATAGTCAAGGCAATATCGGGAAAGTCTCGTCTTTCAGCCTTGATAGAATTTCGGCAGAATTTCGCTTGCGCGAATGACGTTTTGACTTTTCGGTAATGTCCGAGAAGATAATAGGCATGGGTCGGGCGGTAAAAGCCGGATGACACAGTGTCACATTGAACTTCGTTGCATACGCCGTGCGTGAGTCAAAATCGAAGTTAATGCCAGGTTAAGATCTTGCCAATTTTTCCTTGTCGGAATTTTGGCAGAGCTTCGCTTGAGCAAAAGATCTTTTGGATTTTCTTGGCAAGGACTCGGTCTTGACTCTTACGCATTCCGTACGGGTCAAGGTCAAAGTCAATGTCGGAGTCAAGATCCTACCGATTTTTTCCTTGTCGGAATTTCGGCAGAGTTTCGCTTGAGCGAAAGATCTTGACTTCCGTTATGAACTAAGGCTTGACCTTTACGGGGATATGCAACTGGGCTATATGACACAGACTAGACCAAAAACCAACCAAAAAGTCACGGTTTTTTGAAACGTGTGACACGGACTGTGCATTGGTCGACACTGGCTGCCATGGGGAGTTTGGGGTGATTCCGTGCGCGCCCGGGAGCATCGTAAGGCTGTCCGTGACTGCAGCTGATAAACCACCCCGGGTTTAAAGGGACGTGCGTGCAAAGTGTACAGGATATAAGGTGCGCGTAGTGTGCGGTCTCCTAAAAATGTTCCTTTTTGAGTTAAAATAGAGATTTTCATAAATGTGTTTTAAAGGAATGATTTTCGGGATGGGGAAAATGCAACAGATAAGGCACGTAAATTTTCTGGGAGCCCCAGTCAGTCTTGGAACTGAATAGCCCCAAGCTGCCAAGGCTGCCAGATTAACCTCAATTTTTCCTGGTGGAATTGCCACTGAGGCCGTCCGGTCAGAATCCAAGGAGGATTGAGCCATACGACTGCATGGATCAATTTTCCAGGTTCCACTCCTTTGCTTTTTCAGGTTGCTTCCCGAATTTTTAGGCACCTTTTAGTCTTGAGAAGGCTCCATGTTCAAAGTATGCACAATTCTCAAGATGCAAATGATGAAATGCAAGGCAAAGAAAGCAAGCAAGATAAACGGAATTCGCGATGGGAGTCTAACCCGCTCAAAGGGAAAAGCTTTCTTTTACTTTTTTTTTTCGAAAAGTGATACCGATACGTGGGATTGTTAGACCACTGTTTATCCCAAGCCCCGGGTTAGGGAGCGATACAGGAAGGTTAGTGGTTTCCACCTATATACCGGGTATCCTTTATTTTAAAAATGAAAGCTTTTCTCCTTTGGGAAGTCCCCAGCGGAGTCGCCAAACTGTGAATGTGTGCCCAAATTCTAAATTTTGTTTTTAGATCGGATTCACGCGAGTTTGAAAACATCCGATTTAATTTGAAAAACGGAGTCGCCACGCCATTTTGATTTCCTCAAAACTTTGAAAAAAAGGTTTTTATGGGTTCGGAGGTTAAGTTACCCCTTAGGAAGAACGGATCGTCGTTCACCCAAGGTGCCTTGCCGTAGCAAATCTCCCTAGATTCCGTTTATCGTGCTTGCTTGCGTGCTTTCTTGTGTGCATGTGTTTGAATAAAAGGGGAGGGAATGTCCCAAGTTATCTTCCGGACGTACAAACAATTTATTGGTTGTTGCTCGGGATTTCTTGGATTTTATGTATTCGGGATTTTGATCCCGTCCTCATCTTGGACTTGTGATCATCGCTTTTTTAACCTCAGAACTTGCGTGATCGAGAGAAAGACTCTCTTTTATAGTCCAAAATGAGGTTCTTTAGGAAAGGAGTGACCTTAGCCCATCAATCCTACACCTTAAGACGATTGAGCTTATATGGATGCTTCATGCTCGTCTTAAGTGATAATCGGAGATGTAGGTTCAAGGTTTTATCCCTTTCTAAAGAGATTGTGGCACCTTTAATGGAAGAAACGATGTAAAGATAGGATCTTTACACCGGTCCGTTCCGAAGGTTGCTAATGGGGACATAGGGGAATGCATGTAAAAATGACATTTTTAGTCAAAAGATGACATTTTTGGGTTGCCAAGGATGCATTTGATTTGCAAAGGATGCATTTTTAATTAAAAGACATGATTTTTATGCAAAGGATGCATTTTTATGGTGGAAAATAGTATTTAATATGCAAAGGATGCTAATTTGATGATAAAAGGATGATCTTTGATGCAAAGGATGCATGAAAATGGATTTTAGATGCAAAGGATGCATTTTCATGGTAAAGATATGATTTTTATGTGCAAAGGATGCATTTTAGGTGTAAAATGGGGGCTTTTAGGTGCAAAGGATGCACCTTTAACATAAAGATTACATTTTTATGAGCAACGGATGCTAAAAATCACATTTTATGAGTAAATGATGCCTATTTCATGCAAAGGATGCAAAAGGGGGAAGGGGGATATGATAAAGATAGGATCTTTAATGATAAATGCCAAGTCCCAAGCAAGATAATGACAATATATGAATGCAATGAGCAATTAAATCATATAGACAAGCATTATGCAAGGTAAGAGAGTGAGAGGTTACCAATGGTGGTGGCCTCTTCTTCTTGGGGTTTTGCCTAGCGGTAGGACCAACTTTTGGAGGCTTCAAGGAGGAGGGGGGTGGCTTCTTGGCACCTTCAACTTCCTGATCTTCGTGGAGTATTTAGAGAGTGTTTTTATGCTGGTATTGCTCTCCTTGTGTTGTTTTAAATGGGTAGAGGAGGGCTCTATTTATAGGCAGTCTGGATAAGGCTAATGAGGCCGTGCGGCTAGAGGTCCTTGGCTAATGCAGCCGTGCGGCATTATCCTGTGTGACTCAGCATGTTTCTAGAATCATGCAAGGTGGCAATTCTAGAAGGTTTTTTGGATTAAGAAAAACGTGTTTCTTAATTACCAAGCATTCCCTTCAGCCCTTAAAAGGTTTGGAACAGTTTCGGAATAATTCCGAAACTCTAGGAAAGTCCGGGGAATTACCGGGAAACTTGCCGGAATTGCCGGAAAACTTAACCGGAAGGCATGAGCCAGATTTGGGTACTTACAGTCATGCATGAGGACTTGATTCGTCTTCTGACTGGGGTTGTGTCATGTATGAGGACTTAATTCGTCTTCTGACTGTGGTTGTGTCATGTATGAGGACTTGAATTGTCTTCTGACTGCAGTTTGCGGAGGCGTGGCTACCTTGTGCTTTGATTGGTGAGAGGTGTAGATACCTCATGCTTTGTCCGCTGGGGAGAAGGTTAGACTTACTCTGATTACCGATGTTGATCCGTTGGGGATTATTGTGGCTTTGTAGGGGCTTTTTCTGCTGAGAAGGTGACTTCGGGCTTACTTTGATGGCCGGTGCTTGAGTTGCCGTTTAGTGGGCGAAGTCCGGGCTTACTATGACGACCGGTGTATGGGGATATGCGGTCTTGTACGGGTTTGCAAGAATTCCCTTTTGACTTGCTGGGGAAGGAGCTCGGGCTTACTTTGCTTGCGTTGCCGTTGAGTGTTTTGGAGGCTTTTGTGCCTTGATATTTTTACTTGGAGGTGCGGGCTCCTTCTTGCGCTTGTTTCACCCTTTAGTGGGCGAGGTCCGGGCTCTTGATGATGGCCAGTGGTTGGGTTGCCGTTTAGTGGGCGAAATCCAGGCTTACGATGACGGCCGGTGCTTGCGTTGCCGTTTAGTGGGCGAAATCCAGACTTACACTGACGGCCGGGGGTTGCGTTGCCGTTTAGTGGGCGAAATCCGGACTTACACTGACGGCCGGGGGTTACGTTACCGTTTAGTGGACGAAATCCAGACTTACACTGACGGCCGGTGCTTGCGTTGATGGGTTAAGGACCAATCTGCATTGAATCTGCTGAAATAGGCCTTTGGACAGCCAGGGGCAAAGATTATAAGGGCAGAAAAGTAATTTGACCCTTTGTTGCAAAGAGGTCCGTACGGACCAACCTGGGATGTAAAGAGGTCCGTACGGACCAATGTTGAATTTTACAGTTCCCAAATTTTGACTGGGTTTAAATGCCGAGGCTCTTCCCATTTCTTCTTCTTCCCGTGCGTGAACCAGAGAGAGAGAGAGAAGGAGAAAAACTCCATTGTTGTCCAAATTTCCTCATTTTCTTAGCTTGAATTGCTTGCAATAGCGGAAGGATCAAGGAGGGGACGTCGTCAACGGAGCCAAGAAGTGATCGAGCAAAGGATGGAGCTTCAAAGAAATTGGATCTCCTTCGTGCCTTCTTCGAAGAATCCGGATGTGTTATATCCGAATCCAGAGGTGCATAATCGGCGAGTTAGGAACGCCGGGGAGGTAAGAAATCAATTTAGTCTTGATTTCTTGCTTGAATTTTTGAATGCTAGAACTAGGTTTTAGTTTTTCGCATATTTGGGGCTTTTGTCATTTGCCATGCTCTTTTGTGAAATTCTTGATGAATTGTTGAAATTGAGCATGTAAATATTGTGGGTATGTGATTTTTGTGCAAAAATTTGTAGATTAGCTCTTATTTGTAAAATAAAGTGCCTCTCTTTGAAAATGCATGCTTTGGTGTTTTGTACCTTATGCTATTTTGTATGTACATTGTGAGAAAGACTGCCATGTAGGGACAAGTCTTGTGAAAAATGTGACATGTACCGTGTTTTGTGACGGGTTTTGTCTAAAATTATGTGCCGTGTAGGGACGGACTTTTCTTTTGAAAATGTGTCATGCAGTGTGTGCCGTGTTTTTGATGACGGACTTTGTGGGGAAAATATGTGCGATATGTGCCGTGTTTTGTGACGGGTCTTTTGAAAATGTGTTGTGTAGGGCTCAATCCCTCTGTTGAGAAAATTTATACAGTGTGTGCCGTGTTTTGTGACGGACTGCATGGGGAAAATTATGTGCAATGCATGCCGTGTTTTGTGACGGGTTGCATGTGAAAGTAATGTGTGCCGTGTTTTGTGACGGGTTACATGTGAAAAGTATGTGTAATGCATGCCGTGTTTTGTGACGGATTTTTTTTGTTATATATGCTTTGGTATTAAGTATTGTGACTGACGTACCTTTGCTGTGTTTACCTGCAGGATGAGGGGCTTTTGGCTGGGAAAGCAAAAAAGATGAAGACTCGGGGATCGCTCGAGGCTGTAGTTGAGTTATGGTAGCAGATGCCGAATATCTCTGTGGATGGCGGGCCGAGCCCTAGGAGGCTGGTCTATGCTTCTGGCCTGGGCGTGTTCGTGGAGAACTTGGCTGGGGTTTCCGACACGAGGAAGAACAAGAGCATCTTCCTGGGCCTATCTGAGTATTGGTGGGATACTACCCACACCTTCCATCTGAGCTGGGGTGAGGTGACGGTGACGCCCACCGATTTTGCTGCTATCACTGGGCTTTCCTTCAAAGGAGGGCCAGTGCGATAGAGGGATAGGATAGCTGAGGACGTGTTGGCTGAGCTGCTGGGCTTTGCGCCTCTTCCTCGCAGGGGCCTGGGGATGCTGTACAGCGATGTGGAGATGAGGATTACGGCCAGTATTGGGGCCTATTGTCGGGGTATCGGCCAGGTGACGGCAGAGCAGCTGGCGCGCTCCTTTCTGTGGTTTGCCCTTTCCGAGACTCTGTTCTCGAATCATGCGACGACGGCTCCTTTCACTCTGCTGGAGAGCTTGATTGACTTGGAGAGAGTCTGTGACATAGCTTGGGGCGAGGCAGGCCTGGCCGAGCTTTACTTCTCCTTGGACCGGTTTAGCCGGGGCGTGGCCAGTTCCTTGGCCTATTTTGATTTTGCTTTGGAGGTATGAGTTTATTGCTGTTTCTGATTAGCAACCTGTCATTTCTCCATTTTCTTTTGCACTGAACCTTTTCTGCTTTTGTCACAGGTGTGGTTCTACGAGATCTTCCAGTGCTTCCCGTGGGATAGAGATCCTGGGGCCATAGCGGCCTATCCTGCCATGTTAGGTTGGGCCCGCTCGGCGAGGAGGAGGAGGACCAGCAGGGGGAAGCTCACCATTACCTACGGGGAGGTGCAGGCGCATCTGGGGGAGAGATAGCCCGGAGGCGTTCATTCTGTACCCCTGGGCTCGATATGAGGCTGACGATTTCGAGGGTGCTCCCGTGGTGACAGCGCAGAGGAAGATGCTGCGGGGCCTGACCTGCGATGTTATGTACTTGGGAGAGAGGGTCTTCTGGCAGCATGGCCCGGGTATGCTCCCCTTGGCTCCGAGGGACCCACCTTTCGGGATGATGGATTCTCGTGATATGGACGTACTGGAGTTTGAGAGGTATTTGGGCGGCGTGAGTGCCTATGAGTTTGTTTTGTATCGAGAGGAGTATGGGGCCTTCGTGAGGACGAAGTTGAGGACGCCACAGGTGTTGGCGAGGGAGAGGGAGGCTGGTCCGCAGGGTCCCCCAGAGGTTCCGGTGCCTGGGCCGGATTTTACATATGTCCGTGAGGATTCATCTAGGAGGAGGGTGTCTGTACCCGTCCCTGAGCAGGCTCCTGCTGCCTACCGAGTGGATCCTGACATGCCGGTGAGTGTGATTACTCTTTTCCATCTTGGCATCTATTCTATATTTTTCTCTTTTTGTTGAGTATGACTGTATTGATGAGCGTTTCTTTGGCTGCTTGCTTGTGCAGGTCCCGGGGAGAGCCTATGACATGCTGAACCGCCGTTATGTGGCGATGCGGTCCTTCGCGAAGAAGATGGCGTCGAAGCTGTCTTGCCGGTCTTCGCGACGTGTGCCGGCGTACGAGCCGATGCCTTCGAGGCATTCTGTGGACGTTCCTCCACCGAGAGCCAAGCCGGAGCCACAGCAGGAGGGACCTTTGCGGGGGCGGCATAGCATGGATGCCGGGACGTCCTCGGGAGCTCAGAGGCCGCAGACCCTTCATCAGTTCTTTCCTCCACCGGATGCACAGGGTGAGGGTTTGTCAGAGCATGCCTATTTCGACCCTTTTTTCGGTTTCGACCCTTCCGAGTATCTCGAGTACCTACCCCAGGAGGGGGTCCAGTATTCCGACGATGAGGGTGTGACTGGCGATTTTTTCGGGATGACCGACTTCTCGCTTGAGGACGTTGATGATGATGATGATGCTGAGGAGTCGGACTAGGGTTCATTTGCTTTCCCTCTTTCCATATCCCTTTTTTTTAGCAACAGACATTTATGTACCTGTAATAAAACATTCGCATTTGTATTGCAAAGTATTTTATTCTAAGATGTAATGTGTCTTTGTGGTTCCCGGGAATTGTCCTAGGAATTGTTGCTATTTTTTTTTTGTGCATGCCACGTGAGCTGGGAGTGCATTTGTGGGTAGTGTATGCTTGCCGGGAATGGCTTTGGCCAGAGTTTGGACAGTTTGGAGCAAGGTCCTGCTGGGGTTTGCGATGACGCTTTGCTAGACGTGGTTGGGCACTGCAGAGCTGGAGAGGATATTGTCCCGTTGGTGCTGGGGGAGACTCTTCATGGTATTGACCGTCTGGCGACTGGGGATGGTTCATGAGAGGGGGAAGCCCCGCTCTGCTCACCTTGTGGCTGCGAGAGAGACTTTAGGCCATGCCCTAGGCTCCGACGTCGTTTAGCCCATGGTCATTTGCTCAGCGACCTCTTGTGTTGGATATGGATCAGTCCGCCTGGGAGAGATGGATGGCACGGCTTGGTACTCATCAGATTCGTTGGTGGGTTCCGAACTGGGGAATCGAGACTAGGAGGGCCTTGCAGGAAGGGTCCTATGTTGTCAGAGTTCCAGGTTTGTCTTGGTCCTCCTTTTATATTCCGTCACTTGTTTCCCGGCAGTTTGGGATGAAGCAGGAGCCTTTGTTGGGCTGGGATGACCTTGCGACTGCGGAGGTAGCTCCTCTTTGTATGGCCGCTCCAGGTGCTCTTCTGTATTTTCTGAGGGTATGGAAGTATTCCGCTTTCCCTCCTGTGGTGCTCCTTAGACGTCGGGAGAGTTTCGTATTGACTACCCAGTACTTGGCCTGGTATGAGCAGCGTGTCGGGTAGTCCCAAGTGGCTTTGGAGAGCAGGCGTGGAGCGATTCTGGGGCCCGATTGCCGTAGTAGCTATTGTCTTAGGAGTGCCGAAGCCTGGTCTAACCCTCAGGATGTGACGGGAGACACTTTGTTTGACTACGAGACTAGGGTTGACCGACTGACGGAGAGAGGTCCTCTTTTGCAGACTCGCAGGGAGGAGATCCGAGCCGAAGCACGGGCGAATGAAGCCCTGAGAGCTGCTGGATTGTTTGACTCTACGGGGAGGACCCCTAATCTTGGACTGAGAGACGCAGAGCTAGCTCATGTGGAGCGAAAGAAGACTCGCCGGGGACGAGGGAAGAAAGGGAGGAATGGCGAGGGGACAAGCGCAGATAGCGCGGAATGACCTCCTAGGTATCCATTCATTACATTGCAAACACATTATTTGTTAAATGTATTAAGCTGTCTTTTAGCATGTTGTGAACTTGAGAGTAGACCGTGCTTGAACTCATCAAGAAATGTTGTAATCGTTAGTGATTTGTGATTTACTTTTAAAGCTTTGTCGAGACGCAAGATCTCTTGTTCGCTTTTTGTTTCTTTTGTGAACCTTGGCGGCGTCCAGCCTTGGACCTTTCTGTTGTATTTGCGGACTGAAGCAGCCTGAGCCTTGACGGCAATCCCCTTTGCTTGGGCTTTGTATTTGGCTGAGAGGTTGGATGATTCCCTGACAAGTCGTTTTGACGGTCTTTTCCGTGGCTTCCTTGCCTCTTGTTGGCGTCGGGCTCTTGACCTCTTTTTTTTTGCAGCTTCTGTTTGAGCTTTTTTTTTATTTTATTTTTTGTGAGCCCTTGCTCGAGCTCTTTTTTTTTTTTTGAAGCGCGTGAGGGCGAAGACAAGCCCCTGGGGCTTGGAAGCAGACATGGGTCAGTCGTTTGATGCTGAGTGACCTTTTGATGTCCTTTGATGTTGCCGCCGTTATTTGACTTGGTCAAGGTGATGGTGGGGGCATGCTCTTGGAAAGTGTGTAGTTTGATGGAGGTCTTTGGTTGACATTCAAACTTTTGACTTTTTTTTTGTGTTTTTAGACCGGACCACTTAAGGTTGCCTACGTTTCCCCGGACTAGAGGGCTCAGGTCTGCGTAGTTCGACACTACATGGAGTGCCAAGAGATGTACGATTGTTCTTCTTTAGGCGAAGTATCTGCGGAGTTTGCTTCCGTTGACTGGATTCATGAAGGGATTGCCGTCTAGGTCTGTCATCTTCATGGCACCTCCGGAGAAGATCTTTTGAACCACGAAAGAGCCGATCCATGTTGGTTCCCATTTTCCCAGTGGGTTGGTTCGAGTGGGAGGCTTTTCTTTGAGTAACAGATCGCCTTCCCTGATGTCTCGGGACTTGAATTTCTTGTCGAAAGCTCTCACCATCCTGCTTTGGTAGGCTCGGACGTGTTCTATGGCCTTTAGTCGTCGCTCGTCTAGCAGAGCCAATTCGTCGTGTCGGCTTCGGAGCCATTCGACTTCGTTGACGTCATTTTCCAGCAGCACTCGGAGTGAGGGAATTTCCAATTCGATGGGGAGGACTGCTTCCATCCCGTATGTCAGGGCGAATGGGGTTTCTCCCGTAGCCGTTCTGACTGATGTTCGGTAGCCCCAAAGTGCAAGGTGCAGCTTCTCGGGCCAATCTCGTCCTCGGGTGGTCATTTTTCGAATGATCCGTTCGAGAGTCTTGTTTGCTGCTTCTACGGCGCCATTTGTTTGTGGCCGGTAGGGAGAAGACTTGTGGCATGTGATCTTGAATTCAGCCAGCAGTCTGTCGCATTCTCCTTCGAAGTGTGAGCCGTCAGTCCGAAATATGCACTGCTCGGGATGCCGTATCGGCAGATGATGTTTTCCCTGAGAAAATGCGCGACTTTCTTGGAGGTAAGCACCTTGTAAGACTTGGCTTCGACCCATTTGGTGAAGTAGTCGATGGCTACTAAGATGAACTGTGAGCACCCCAACCCGGGACCTAACGCGTGTCCCGAGCTTGAGAAGCTCAAACTAAGAAAACCCATCTTAGATTTTTAAAACTTTTATTTCACTTTAAAAGAAAATCACTTCTCAAACTTCCAAAATAAAATCAACTGATAATATCTCCACTCGGAGGAATTTAAACAAATACTTCCATAACCATACTTGATCAATTACATTGAAAACCCTAATTAACATTGTTTAACAAAAGAGTTTTCCATACAACTTATAAAAGAGTAATACTTAAATAGGACTCCCGACAACCCACTCATATACCTATCCTGACAAGTCCCAAAAGCAAGAGTCTAAACTCTTTCCCCGGCCTCACTGGTTCAGTCACTGTCTCAAAGACAATCTAAAACAAAGAAAAGGGAAGGGGTGAGAATAAATCTCAATAAGCTATTATGAATGCAGCAAGATGCCAAACAATATGCAACACATAGCATGGTTACACATAACACATTATGAAAGCGGTAAACACCTTACGTTACCTCATTTTACCTTTCCCGTCTGAACAACAAGTCGTACAACGTGGGAGTAAAACTCCTCTCTTTGGTGAATTGCCCCCATATGCACCTTCACCGCTTATAGGACTCATACTCCAGAGATCCATATAAGAAAATAGGATACTTATATGACCCTTATTCAGAGTATCATATAATATCAGCGCTAACTGTAAAGCTTTTGGCTTAATACAGAAGCATTCCACCTAATCACCAAATCGCAGCGGACTGTAAGGCTTTTGGCTCAATACAGCTGCTAGCACATCCCACTCTGTGGCCACAGAGGGGCCGGTCACAGGTATAATGAACCTTCAATCACTTATAGAACAAATCAATAATTGATTGAATTCCATTATACCCCCGAATCACATATCCACGTTCAAGCACATAATAGATACTTGAAATAAATCCACAAAAGGGATAATAATATAACAACATGGTAAATTATACTCATGTTAAATCAATACCATAGTGCAACATTCATTTAATACACTATGCATAATCCATCAATGAATATGAATTCAAGTAAGGTATCCATATAGCCAAATAATCCACACTTGGGATGCAGCATAACAATGTACCAATTAATCCCTACTCGGGATACAATAATATCAACATGCCAGATAATCCACAATTGGGATACATTATATCAATATGCCAAATAATCCACACGGGGAATACAGTACAACGATGTAACACATATACATTCCTAACCAACACAATAGTGTAATTGTAGTCTCTACACTATTCAACGAATCACCAAGGTTATGGGAGCAAGTAAGGCCACCCTGAACCATAAACCATTTCTACGAAGTCGTTACTCAACCTTGAAGGATCTTAATAAAAGTTCAAGACCTACTTCCCAAGTTTGAACCACTTTAGTGAAGTTAAGAATAAAGCTTATCCACCATTTTCTGAACAATGTCTAACTACTCCCACAATTTCATTTGACCAAATAAGACGTCATGGCCTAGCCAAGGCATTCTACCTTAACCTAGGTTAAAAAGGATTAATTCATATCCGAAGTAGATTAGGTTTCACTACTTTGAAAGGATTAGGAACCATACTTAGTGGTTGTGGGTAAAATTCAGCAAGAAAGGAAACTGGGGAAATTCTGATGACATGGGCGACCGCCCAAGAGCCTATGGGCGACCGCCCAAGAGGGAAAGAAATGAAGGCTAAGGTCTGAACACATGGGCGACCGCCCAAGATCCCCATGGGCGACCGCCCAAGATGATTTTCAGCCATACTCCGGTCACTAACCCCCTTTCACATATTTTATTTTCCTTTTATTAATCCTTCTTATTTTGGGTGAACCTAGGAAGATCTTTCTAACTTCACCAATCCCATACTAAATCATTCCTAATCACATAAGGTAGATTAAATCCATTTAATCCTTAGTGGTTTTACTCATTTCACTACCCATTTCAATTTAACCTTTCTATCTCCATTTAAACCTTACTCTTTCTTCTTTATCAACCTCCATGAACATAAATCTTATTTTTAGATTATTAAACAATTTCTCCACTCCAAGAAAGTATTCCAATACATTCCAACATTAACCCAAAATCCTTTAGTATCAAAGCCTTATTTCATTTTTAACATATAACCATTTCTTATAAACCATTTTCTTCACTTTCTAATTCTAGTAAATTGGCTAAAACCCAAATTTGATACTTACTCTTAATTCATTAACATTCATAATTACTCTAAACCATTTCTCCTTCAATCTTAGATCACCATTTTACAGCTAAAATCATTTCAATTGATTAAACCATTTTAACCCAAATAACATTATTCAAAAATACCCAAAATCCTTTTCTTTCAACAACATATTAAATAACACATAAAGTGAACAATTATTAGAAGGAAGTCATAATAACTTACTTAGCAAATATGGGATGGATTAAGGATCTTCTTAGCTTGATGAGCTCCCCTCTTCACCCCGAACACGGAAGTACGATCGGATTGCCAAATGGAGAAGAATTGAATTTACTACCATTTTTAAAAGGAAGGATTTATGGAAGTTTCTCCCATGGAAAAAATGAAGAAGAAAATATATGGAAGATGATGATGAGGGAAAATGGGGAGGTTAGGAAGGAGGTGATGGAAGAAGTATGGGGAGGAGTATGGGAAAAAGGTAGGAGACTTTGACTAAGAAGAGGGAGGAGAGGAAAATAGGGGATATGGCCCCTCCCCATCCATTATAAATAAAAAATCTTCCCAATTTCAACATTTAAGCCCCTAAATTTCCAAGGAATGAAATTAAACCTTCTACTACTATCCTCTACACAAGTACCACCCAACTACTCATAATATTTTATTTATTTATTTATTTTATTATAACTCCACCATACTACTTAAAATAGTTTATTGATTTTCAATTACTATATTTCCCCAAAATACTTTAATCTATTTCCATTTAATTCTAAGGCTTTAAGATTATCTCATAACCATTTTAAATTACCATAATAAATCAAAGACATAAATTAAGCAAATAAAGTCAACAAATAATATAAAAGGAATATAATATGATACTAAAATAGGTGCCTAGGGTTAGGGTCGTTACATGAACTCGTGACCGTTGCTGCCCGGTGGAGCGATTTTCCCGATGACGTCAATTACCCAAGTGGCAAAGGGCCAGGGTGTAGTCATGCAGTAGAGATCGTGAGGAGGTAGATGATTGAGGTTGGAAAACCGTTGACACTTGTCGCAGCTTCGGACAAAGTGGATGCAGTCTGCCTCCATGGAGATCCAGTAGTAGCCCATCCTGAGAATGATTTGCACGTGGCTCGCGTTCATGTGGGGACCGCAAGCCCCATTGTGGACTTCGTTCATGAGCTTGTTTGCCTCTTCCTGGATGATGCAGCATAGGAGGGGTCCTTGGTAGCGTTTCTTGTACAGCATGTCCCCACGAATGACAAAGTGAGAGGCGAGGCGTTTTAGGGCCATGATGCTCTTGGCTTTAACTCCTTCCCTGTGTTGGACTTCTTCGTTCATGAAGGTGGTTTCCCCGTTCTTGAGGTATTGGAAGATCTGGTTGTACCATGGATCATTGATAGGCTTGGGCTCTGGTTCGTTCTTGCAACAGTAGGCAGGAATTTCCTTTCGTCCGACTTGGAAGGGCTTGATTGCTTTTCCCTCAGGGATTTCCACGAGTAAAGCCAAGGTGGCTAAGGCGTCTGCAAACCAGTTTCGGTCTCTCGGCAAGTAGTGGAAGGTGACCTCTTCGAATTGTGTGATGAGGTCTTCCATGCAGGCGTGGTATCTTTGCAAGCCCGGGTCTATGGTTTTCCATTTGTTGGAAACTTGGTTGATGATCAGGGCTGAGTCCCCATAGACCTCGAGTTTCTGGACATTCCTTTCGAGTGCGACCTGTAGTCCGACGGCGTAGGCTTCATATTCGGCGGCATTGTTGGTTACCTCGAAATTGAGTTTTATGGCGATCGGGGTGTGCTCGTCCTTGGGATCGACCAAGAGCATACCGATGCCGTTTCCTTTTTTGTTGGCTGCTCCATCGAAGAACAGTTGCCATCGATTTTCGCCTTCGAGTGTGAAGATTCCTTCGTCTGGAAATTGTGGTTCGGGGCCTCGAGCCTCGTCGGTGGGGAAGTCAGCCAGTTGATCGGCCATTGCCCGTCCCTTGATTGACTTTTGGTTCACGTACTTGATGTCAAATTACGCTAAGAAGAAAGACCATTTGGCAAGCCTCATTGACAGAGATGGCTTGTCGAAGAGGTATTTGACTGGGTCCATTTTGGAAACCAAGTGCACCGTGTGTGACTGCATGTAGTGCCGCAATTTTTTGACGACCCATACTAGAGCTGCGCAGGTTTTCTCGAGGGATGAGTAGTTTAGTTCGCTGCCTTGAAACTTTCGACTGACGAAGTAGATGGCGTTCTCGACTCGTGACTCTTTCTTTTCTTGACAGAGCATGGCTCCAACTCCGGTGTCGGTCACAGTTAGGTATAGCAACAATGGCTTCTCCTCATGGGGAGGACAGAGAATCAGAGGACTCACAAGGTATGCCTTTATTTCTTCAAAGGCATCTTGGCATTCTGAGTTCCATTCAACGTCGGCGTTCTTCTTCATTAGTTTGAAGATTGGCTCGCACATGGAGGTCAATTGATTGACGAAACGGCTGATATACTGCAGGCGGCCCATGAAGCTTTTCACCTCTGTTTGAGTTTGCGGTGGTCTCATTTCGATGATGGCCTTGATCTTTTGAGGATCAACCTCGATGCCTCGCTCGGTGACCATGTATCCCAAGACTTTGCCTCGGCTGACCCCAAATGTGCATTTGGCAGGGTTTAACCTCATTGAGTATTTCCGGAGGCGATTGAAGAACTTCCTCAAGTCTGTGAGGTGTTATCCACCTGATCCCTTTGAGTGGATGATATGTCATCAACGTATACTTCGATCTCCTTGTGGATCATGTCGTGGAAGAGGGCAGTTGCTGCCCGTTGATAGGTAGCCCCAGCGTTCTTTAGCCCGAATGGCATCACTGTGTAGCAGCAGGTTCCCCAGGGGGTTGTGAAGGCTGTCTTTTCTTGATCTTATTCGGCCATCTTGATTTGATTGTAGCCGGCAAACCCATCCACGAAGGACTTGACTTCGAAATTAGCTGTAGTGTCTACCAACATGTCGAAGTTTGGTAGTGGAAAATCGTCCTTGGGACTTGCTTTGTTGAGATCTCGGAAGTCCACGCAGCAGCGCACTTTTCCGTTGGCCTTGGTGACCGTGACTATGTTGGAGAGCCATGTGGGGTACTCAATCACCCTGATGAAGCCGACGCGGAGCATCTTTTTGATCTCTTCTTTGACTTGTAAAGACCATTCTGGCTTGATTCGGCGTAGCTTTTACTTGATGGGCTTAGCCTCGGGATTCAAGGGGATCCGGTGTTCTACAATGTTTGGATCTAGTCCAGGCATGTCTCGGTAAGACCAAGCGAACACGTCCATGAATTCTTTGAGCAAGGCAATAATGCGTCTTGCTCGTGCGTGAAGAAACTTCCAATTTGCGTCTCTTTTGGCTCTTCAAATAGCTTCCCAAATTCACTTTGGTTAAAACCTCCTGCACTTGGGGCCCAAGCTTTTTCTCTCGTTTGACAACATGCTTAAAGATGTGCTTAATGTATTGTTCGTTTAATGTGTCTGCTTCTTTATCAAGTGAATCGTTATTAACTCTGTTTGTTTGTTAGTTAATTTATCGCTTGTTAAAGATGCAATGAGAGGATACTCGGAAAGATCCAAGCATTCATTAAGAGCATACGGGATACATTATTGGCAATGAGTTCGTAATCTTCTGGCGTGAGGCCATCAGATGACTCGAGAGACTCAAACTCAAAGATAATGGACTCAGGATGGGTTTTGACATTGGACTCTAGGACTCGAGGGGTCAGACCAAGTTGTTTGATCATGTTCCTTTTGCGGCGGTGGGTCCTGGAGAAGGCGGCCCAGCTTATTGAGTGGCAATGAGCTTGATAGGAGAAGGGTTTGAAAGGCTTTGTGTCATCGTTCCCGATCATGGCTATCATAGAGTTATCGAAACAAAATCGACTAGATCCGGCATCTCGACTTCTTCATTGGAGAGCAGGTGGAGCAAAGTGGCTCGTTCCAAGCATCGTCGTCGCGGAGTCTTTCGCTTGTCTTGGGCATTACTAGCTCGAATGCACTCCGTCCCGCTTGTTGGGGGTGGGGTGTTGACAAAGAGTTTTTCGAGTTCTTCTGCCAAAGAGGGGGTTTTTCCAAACCAAAATTCATTGTGAATAGTGGTGGTCGTGGGTCCCGGCAGAGTTGGTGCATCAAGAAATGCTTTTACATTTGACCGATTTGGCTTAAGGCCTGCGAATCTTGCCAGTTCCGCCGGAGCTTGTCCATGGTTGTCTGGTCGGCTTTGTTTGGCGCCGACGCCCTCTCGTTCCCTTTCCCCGTGTCTTCATTCAAGTTGTCATCCTTCTTCGTGAAGTACTTGGTCATGTCGAAGCTATAAGGGCGGAGCTCGGAGATTGTGTGCAAGCCTCGTTTGCCATTGGCAGAGCGTTTCCGTGCAGCTCGCTTATCTTCTGCAATGTGTTCGGGAGTAGGAATGTATCCCAGGCCATGTAGGGTATTCTGTTCCTTGATGTTGATGATTTGTTGGGTACCCTGATGGCGTTTTCCCAAACCAAGCCTCGAGATGTAGTTCATGTGCTTCATCATTTTCATCGGGGGAGGGATCTTGTCCCAAATCAAAGGCAGGTCTATGTGGCACACCTGGGCCATTGGGCTTTCGATGGTGAACCCTGTTAGCATCAAGCCATCCTCGTCGTGTTTGATCTCTAAGACCGGGACGCCGTTTGTGTCGGTCCCTTCGGTGACAATGCTATCACCATAGATGATGGTTAGATCTGTTCCTTGGACGAACTTTACACATTGATGGAGGGTGGATGCCACCCCGTTGATCTGGTGTAGCCAAGGGCGTCCCAAGATGGCAGTGAATGTGATCGGGATGTCGATGACTTGGAAGTCGGTCGGGACCATCTGCTTTCCAAACCATAGGTTCAAGGTAGCTATTCCCAAGACTGGGCGAGACGTTGAGTCGTATGCCTTGATTGCCTGAGTTGAGGGCTTCAGATCAGTTGCTTTGATCCCTAGCAAATCCATCATTTTGGATGGCAGGACATTCATGGATGATCCCCCATCTACCAAGACCCTAGGGAGACGGCGCTCGTCCAGTTGAACTGTTATGTAGAGAGGCTCATTGTGGTCAGCCCCAAATTTTGGAAGGTCGAGTTCCGTGAAGGTGATGATGTTGCTGTAATTAACGTTGCCGATCATCTGAACCGCTTCATCAGGTGTCACGGTGATGGGAACCATGGTCTGGGCCAGACTTTCTTCCAACTTGAGCTTGTGCGGGTAAGATGAAGTGAGTAGGGACCAGAGCGAGATGTTAGCCTGAGTACGCTTGAGCTGAGCTAAGACAGGATCTTCAGCCTTCGGGTCAAGGGTTTCGGCTTCTTTGGCATAGGGCCCCTTTTCGCCCGTGGCCTGCATGGCCGGCCTTGTCTCGCCGGGGAGGATTCAATGGGGATTTGACCGAACGTGTCGAACGTTCACCTCTCGGCTTTACCGCTTTGCTTGTCTCTCCTATCTCTCGTAATGGGAGGACCTTGATTGGCGTAGGGGCCGGCAATCGCGCATTTCAATTCGTTCACCGTCATAGCTTTTGTGGAGACATCCACGGTGGCTTTGAGATCTTCCCAAGACAGGGGTTGAGGTATCCGGACCTTCGGCCAGTTGGTGTGAGCGTGTGGAGCTCGTCCCAACTAATCATGGCGCGTACGTTGCCGTGGCCTTGTGCAGAGCTAGGGCCGGGGAGATTTGCTGGAGTAGATGACGTAGTAATCAAATTTTCCGAGGGTTCTCCAAGGGTTCCGATTCAAGTGGGGTCGTTGGGATTCGTATCTCTTCTTTAGTTTCTGCTGAGAAGAGGGTTTCTTCTTTCTTCGAGGGCGGCCCTCATTCATTTCATCTTGGAATTCCATTTCCAGACAAGCACTGCAATCGCAGACGTCCCACCAGATGTGTTCGTTGTTCGGCGGTGGTATCGGGACCTCAGGAGGCTGAATGGGCATGTTTCCTTCCGGGGGGTTCTGTGGCTTTATGTCATAACTGCATGGCTCGTACGAGGGCAACAGGTTGACTTCTGGGAGACAATGATAGACGTTAAAGGCCGCAGGAGCAGGTATGACTTTGGAAGCCCCAGGTAGTTGGGTGGCTAATGTCCCGAAGTGGTTCATGGCACCTTTGATCCAGGCTCGTTGTTTGCCTTGGCGTTTCTCAAGAGCCAAGATGACTTGCCAAATTTCCTCCATTGTTGGGAAATTTCTCGGGGGTAAGGTCCCATTTTCCTCGTTGTTATCCACTGACTTGGCCATGGGGAGATGACAGTCTGCCCTGGTGACTGCGGTGGGGAGGATGTTGGATCTTGCTGCTTTGACACGGGGAGAGTAGTTCCCGGGTATTCTTGATCACTCTCGGTTCGCTGGAGGGGGTGACGGGCAAGGTTTAGACACGGGAAGGCCTTTCGGGATAAGGGGGAAAGCTCACGTGACATGCGGTTTCCGTTTTTTTTTTGTTGTTTTAATTTACTTAAAACGTGTTTTCTCAGAGTCCTAGGTAGGTTGGAAAAGATTGCTCTTCTTTTTCGCAACTATGCTAGATCTTGGGTCAGTGGAGACCATCTGTGCGGCTATAAGCCCCTCGTTTTGCACCTGTATTTCGACATCCCAGGGTGGACAGCCCCGGGCAAGGGTCCTATAGGGCAAGCGGTTTCCACCGGCCTAAAAGAAAAATTGAACCTAAGGACCGAGCCTGTCATGTTCGTTTTAATGCGTTAGCCATGTGAATAGTGAACCGAGCCGGCCATTCTGTCAAGATCGGGTCAAGAGTTTGGCATGACCTCTCTTTACCTTGCTTGCGCAAGGGATCTGTGACGTTAGGCATTGGCTGGGTCATATTGTCATGGCTGACGTATTAAAGGCTTGATGACATGGTGTCATGTGGGCATGGATGTTTATCCGGGACGGAACATCGTCTGGGTGTAGCTTCGGAAATCAAGACCGGGTCAAGATTTTAGCATGACATTTCATCGCTTTGCTTGCGCAAGGGATCTTGAGTTCCGAGCTTCGACTCAGAAAATGGCCGACATGGGATATGTATCCAGGCTGCATGACACGGACTGGGTAAAAACCAACCGAGTCTGGACAGAGTGTGACTCAAGACTCAAATGTGCAGGGTTGACGCTTGGCTAGAATGGGATGTTTGGAATGATCCCGTGCGCATCCAAGGGGCCTAGGAACACCAAACGGACTGCAACTGAGACCACTCCGGGTTAAGGGTTGTAGTGTGCAGTGTATCTGAGGCAGAAGTGCACGTAGCGTGCGGTGTAACCGAGGCAGCAGTGTGAGTAGTGTGCGGTGTAATCGAGGCAGCAGTGCGCGTAGTGTGCGGTCTCTAAAATTCTTTTTCTGAGTAAAACAGAAGTTTTTTTGAAGAATTTTAAATGTATGTACAGATGTATATTGATGCATTTTTTTATTTTTTATTTTTTTTGTAGAATAAAAAGTAAAGCACATGCATACACACACAACAGTTAAAGAAAGGGGTAAAATGAAAGTTTGACCCTCATCATCGTTTTAAAAATCTTTTGTTTTTGTTTAAAAAGATTTTAAAACAAAATATCCCCAGCGGAGTCGCCAACTGAAACTACCCGGATCCGGCTCGCGCCCGGATTTGGCCCCGGCACGTCTCCGTTTGGTCGCGTTCGGGAATGTCGCCCGGATCCGATAGGCAGTGTGTTCGCGCCCCGGCATCTGGCTTATTCCGTTTTGTGGTGCGTTGGAGGTGTCTCGCTGTGTTTTGCTTGTAGAGTCGCTACGCCATTTTTATTAAGCCCAAAACATTGAAAAAGGGCATCAGTTTAAAAATAAACTATTTTTGTTGTGAGATGAGATTTTTGAGTTCGGAGGTCAGATGACTCCTCTGGAAGAGAATATTAGAATCTTAGAGCTCACCCGAGTCGCCTCGTAAAATGAGTCTTTCGGATACCCCTAATATTCTTTAACTGTTGTGTGTGTGTGTGTATGTGCTTTTTTAAAAATGTATGCTGTATCGGATGTCTACATTGTACACTGCTTTATTGAAATATATCGAAATAGTGTAGGAAGGAAGCCTTACCAATGTTGGTTCGTGTCTGTCTTCCGCTGGGGAATAGTGTCTGAGGATGAAATAGTGTTCCGGTACGGACCGAGATTGCTTCGGGATGTGCCGGTTGTCTGCGGATAGAGTTTCGGCGTGCGTTGGGATCGCAGGGATCACTCGTGCAGAGGTTCGGCGTGTGTTGGAATCGTTGGTTGGATTCGGGCAGAGGTTCGGCGTGGGTCGGGATTGCCGGTTTGACTCGGAAAGAGCCGGGACGCCTCGAGAAAGACCACGCAAGGCCTCGAAGTATCACGAGGGGCCTCAGAGTACCTCGAGAGTGCCTCGGGGCAGCACGGGAGCATCGCGGGAGCACTCGGAGAGGCTTCAGAGCACCACAAGGGGTCTCGGAAGGGCTCGAAAGGATCTGAAAGGGGCCGAGATTGCCCCGAAGGGTCTTAGAGGGGAGCCTGAAGGCTAGGGGGAGAGGAGAGAAGAGGGAGATGTGTGAAAATGAGGGAGGGGGAGCCCTCTATTTATAGTGTAGGAAATCTGCAAAGAGGTCCGTACGAACCTTGCAGGTAATCCAAATTTTTGGTATTCCTCGATTTGAGGGAATCTGTGATGATGAAGAAGATTTTGAAATCATTATGTCTGGGTGCAATAAGGTCCATACGGACCATCTCAGTATGCAAAGAGGTCCGTACGGACCAACCATGCATTCCAGTAATGATGTTCTCCGGGATTTGAGGGAATAAGTTGGACTTTAAGGGGATTCAGTAATCATTGCAGCAAATAGGTCCGTACGGACCATTTATGCTTTTCTGATTTCTGAATAATTCCCAAAAGGTCCTTTTGTCCCTTTTTATCCCAGAAAGGTTTCTTCCTTTGTTTGGATTGGGGTTTTTGAGGGTTTTGAGTGTCAAAGGTCTTAGAGACTGCGTTTGTGAGTCTGCGGTGTTTCCCATATGCTCGGAAGAGGGTGATCCAGATTGGGGTACTTACAAGCCAGCAGTTTTTACTGTTGTCAAAAAAGTTTTTGGACTGGGGAACAATCTTATCCGCGTGGATGAGATTGAGGATGCAATCTCATCCACGCGGACAAGGGCAGAACCTTGCATGGTTATTTAAATTTCACTTCAGACTTGGTAAACATCACTCAACTTCATCTTCTTCTCTGTTCTTTCTGAAGTCATGACCCAAAACCATAGAAAGCCATGGAAAATATGAAGAATATGAAGAATTCTCCTAAATTGCCAGAAGAGTTGCAAATGATCTTCTTTGACAAGTTCAAGGAATGGTCTCGGGAGGTCATGCATGGGAATAGGGCTTTCTTTGAAGAGAGATACAAGATCAAGTCTCTATGGTCTCTTAAGGAGCTTGTTCCGGATTATGACTTGATGAGGGCTTCTGCCGCATTCTGGGACACTCAAAGGCATGTCTTTTGCTTCTCCTACAACGAGGTGGTTCCCACCATTGAAGATTTCAGGGCGTTACTTAGAGGACCCGAGGTGGAAGAAGTTGCACTTCCCTTGTCCGGAGGGATGTCCTTTGTCAACAAATTGTCTAGCCTCCTTCAAATCTCTCCGAAGGAAGCCCGAGGTATGATTCGAGGACCCGACTATTTTGACATTTCTGGTCTCTCGGATAGGTTTAGGAGCTTGGGTGTTGTTGGTGATTGTTATTGGGATGCCTTTGCTCTTTGTGCAATCGGGTCCTTGTTCATGGTTTGTTCCTTCGGGATGTGCCACCGGACTTTGTTAGACGTTGTTGTGCACTGTCGATTGGGCCGGGATATAGTTCCCTTGATCTTGGGAGAGACCCTTCACGCTATTGACCGCTTGGCTATCGGGAAGCGGTACATGCACGGAGGAAGCCCGTTTATGTTGTCAATGTGGCTGATGGAGAGGCTGGGGTCCTGCGGGAGGCTCCACTTGCATTCAGGCCATGGACTTTTGCCAAGAGGGGAGTTACAGGATCAGGCCTCGTGGGATCACTGGATGGCTCAGCGTCGTACCCAGGACATCCGATGGTGGATTTCGCACTGGCAAATAGAGACTAGGAGGACGCTTCAGGAGGGATCTCAGGTAGTCATGCTTCCGGGGCTCAGTTGGTCTACCTTTTACATTCCGGCTTTGGCTCTCCGATAATTTGGGATGGAGCAGGTACCTTTGGAGGGCTACGATGATATTACCACCCAGGTGGTGATGTCTGTTTCTATGGATGATCCATCTGCATTTTCCCTCTTATCCCGAGTATGGAGGTATCATGCTTTTCCTCCTATGGTCCTTCACAGGCGTCCGGAGCGTAATTATCTGTCCACCTGGTACTTAGATTGGTATGAGGGACACATGGGGGAGACTCAAGTGACTCTTATGAGGAGGCATGAGGCCATGGTGGGACCAGAAGATGTCCCTGTTTTAGTATTGAGGAGAGCTGAGGCGAGGGATAGCCCATGTGACAGGCGTGGAGATGATATGTTTGACTATGAGTATCCACTGATCATCCTTGCAGGCACATTAGTTTTTAGTTATGTATTTTTAGATGTCTTTTCTTTTAGCTTAGTTATGAGTTTAAGAGTAGGCCGGGTTTGAACTCATCAAGAAGTTTTTAACTGTAATGAATAGGTGAATTGCATTAGAGTTTTTCGAGACGCAGATGTGATGTGATCATTGTGTTGATGAAAAAATATGATATTTATTTATGTTTTAGACTGAACCATTTCCGGCTGCCTACGTTCCCCTCTTACAAGTGGACTAAGGGGCTCAGGTCTCCGTAGTTCGACACTATGAATTTGTTAATTTTTTTTAGAAGGGGTAGGTAGAGAGAGGGACGAGAGAAGTGCAACCCTGTTTTTTACCTAGGCCACCCTTTCGGGTTTTCAACCTAGTTGGGTATTACTCTTTTAGCACTTTTGAGGGGAAATAACTTGATCTTTAGGCATAGTATCTGCGGAGCTTGTCTCCGTTTACTGGATGCACGAAGGGATTTCCATCTAAGTATGCGAGCTGCATGGCTCCTTCGGAAAAGATCTTCTGAACTACATAGGGTCCGATCCAGATGGGCTCCCATTTGCCAAGTGGATTGGTGTGGGTCGGAGGCTTCTCTTTTAAAACGAGGTTGCCTTCTCGGATGTCCCGATGTTTCACTTTCTTGTCAAAGGCTCTGGCCATTCTTGCTTGGTAAGCCCGGGTGTGTTCCATGGCTTTTAGACGACGTTCATCTAGCAGGGCCAACTCATCGTGGCGACTCTGGAGCCATTCGACTTTGTTGATCTGATTTTCCAATAACACGCAGAGCGAGGGAATTTCCAATTCGATTGGGAGCACGGCCTCCATTCCGTAAGTGAGGGCAAATGGTGTTTCCCCTGTGGCAGTTCTGACAGATGTTCTGTATCCCCAGAGGGCAAGGTGGAGCTTGTCTGGCCAGTCTCTGCCTTGGACAACCATCTTTCTGATGATGTTTTCTAGAGTCTTGTTTGATGCTTCAACGGCGCCGTTGGGCCGATAAGGGGATGACTTGTGACGAGTTATTTTAAACTCTGCCAACAATCTGTCTCATTCTCCTTCGAAATGAGAACCATTATCAGAAATCACTTCAGCTGGCAACCTGTATCTGCACATGATGTTTTCTTTGATAAAGAGGGCCACCTTCTTGGAATTGAGGACTTTGTAAGACTTGGCCTTGACCCATTTGGTGAAATAGTCTATGGCTACCAAGACGAACTCATGACCGTTGCTTCCTGGTAGTGTAATCTTAGCGATGACGTTGATTCCCCAGGTAATAAAAGGCCAAGGGGTTGTCATGCAGTAGAGGTCGTGTGGAGGCAAATGGTTGAGATTTGAATAGCGTTGACATTTGTCACAGCTTCTCACGAACTGGATGCAATCCATCTCCATAGAGATCCATAAATAGCCCATTCTTAGGATGACTTGCATTAAGGCTCTAGCATTCATGTGGGGGCCACAGGTACCACCATGTACTTCATTCATTAGCTCGACAGCCTTTTGTTTGCTCATACAGCTTAAGAGGGGACCTCGGTAGTGTTTTTTGTACAGCGTATCTCCCAGAAGGACGTAGTGGGAAGCCATGCATTTCAGAGCCATCATACTTTTTGCCTTGATCCCTTCTTTGTATTCCCCGTCTTTATTTTTGAAGGAGGCTTCACAGCTTTTTAAGTATTGGTAGATTTGAGCATATCACGGGTCGTCTACTGGTTCCTCCTCTGCTTCGATTTCAAAATAGTAGGCTGGGTTTTCTCCTCTCCCAACCTTGAAGGGTTTGACTGATTTTCCTTCGGGTATTTCAACAAGAGAGGCTAGTGTAGCCAGAGCATCTGCGAACCTGTTGCGGTCTCTGGGCAGGTAGTGGAAGCTGACCTCCTTGAACTGGGCTACGAGGTCTTCCATATAGGCGTGATACTTTTGCAAGCCTGGCTCAATTGTTTTCCACTTATTGGACACTTGGTTGATGATGAGAGCAGAGTCACCGTATACTTCTAACTCCTGGATGTTCCTTTCTAAAGCAGCTTCCAATCCCGCTATGCAGGCTTCATACTTGGCAGCATTGTTAGTAACCCCAAAGTTGAGCTTTGTGGCTATGGGAGTATGTTCATCAGTGGGGTTGACCAAAAGCATTCCTATCCCGTTCCCCCGTTTGTTAGCTGCCCCATCAAAGAAAAGTTGCCAGTGATTTTCTCCTTCTAGAGCGAAAATTCCTTCATCAGGGAATTGAGGTTCAGGTCCTTGGCATTCATCACTTGGGAAGTCAGCCAGTTGGTCTGCCATTACCCGTCCTTTCACGGACTTTCTTGTCACATAAGTGATATCGTACTCGGCTAGAAAGAATGACCATTTTGCCAATCTCATGGAGAGGGAGGGCTTGTCGAACAGGTATTTGATGGGCTCCAGTTTCGAGACCAAGTGCACTGAGTGAGACTGCATGTAGTGCTTCAACTTTCCCACTACCCATACTAGACTGCACGAGTTTTCTCATAACCGAGTAGTTGAGTTCACTGCATTGTAGCTTTCTACTCACAAAATAAGTGGCGCTTTCAACTTTGGAGTCTTTCTTCTCCTGTGCCAGCATAGCCCCAATTGCTGTGTCTGTGACAGTCAGGTATAGCAGTAGAGGCTTTTGCCGATGAGGGGGGCAAAGGATCGGAGGATTCACAAGGTATGCCTTGATCTTCTCAAAAGCAAGCTGGCATTCTGGGTTCCATTCAGTGGATGTGCTCTTCTTCATCAGCTTAAAGATAGGCTCACAGATGGAGGTCAGTTGATTCATGAAACGGCTTATATACTGCAGCCTTCCCATGTAAGATTTGACTTCTGTTAGTGTTCGAGGCGGCTTCATCTCAACTATGGCTTTTATTTTCCGCGGGTCTACTTCAATTCCCCATTCAGTTACCATGTACCCCAGCACCTTGCCTCTCTTGACACCGAAGGAGCATTTGGCTGGGTTCAGCCTCATGGAATGTTCTCTGAGACGGTCGAAGAATTTTCTCAAATCGATGAAGTGTTGGCCATCGGATCCTTTGGAGTGGACTATCATGTCATCCACGCAGACCTCTATTTCTTTATGAATCATGTCGTGGAACAGGGCGGTGGCAGCCCTCTGATAGGTAGCCCGAGCGTTCTTCAGACCAAAAGGCATAACTGTATAGCAATATGTCCCCCAGGGAGTAGTGAAAGTTGTCTTAGCCTGGTCTTCTTCGGCCATTTTGATCTGGTTGTAGCCAGCAAAACCGTTAACTAAACACTTAACTTCGTAGTTGGCTGTGGTATCTACCAGCATGTCAATGTTGGGCAGGGGGAAGTCATCCTTTGGGCTGGCTTTGTTGAGATCTCTGAAATCCATGCTACATCGGACTTTTCCGTTAGCCTTGGTGACTGTTACGATGTTGGAGAGCCAGGTGGGGTACTCAATGACCCAGATGAATCCTGCTTTGAGCATCTTCTCAATTTCTTCCTTTACTTGTAACGACCACTCGGGTTTGATCTTTCTCAGCTTCTGTTTGTCTGGCTTGACTTTTGGATCTATCTAAAGGTATCTGGTGCTCCACTATGGAGGGATCGAGGCCGAGCATATCCTTGTAAGACCATGCAAACACGTCCACAAATTCCCAGAGTAGTTCAGTCAGAGTTGCTCGTTCGGGCCCGTCGAAGAAACTGCCAATCTGCGTCTCTTTAGGCTCTTTTGCAGTTCTCAGGTTCACACGAGTCAAAACCTCCTCGGCAGCTTGGGCTCGGTTTTTCTCTTTCTCAACAACCTGCTTAAAGATTTCTTTAATGTATTGTTCGTTTAGTGTGTCTGCATCTTTATCTAGTGAATCATTATTAACCGTTTTTAAGTTATTAGTTAATTTATCATTAGTTAAAGTGGCGATCAGGGGAAACTCGGAAAGGTCGATCATTTCATTCAGAGTAAAAGGAAGTAAAACATTGGATACAATTTCATAGTCTTCTGGCGTAAGGCCATCAGACGACTCTAGGGACTCAAATTTGACGACAAGAGACTCAGAGGACTTGAAATAGGTGGACACAAGGGGACGGGGGACCAATCCAAGCTTCATGACCATTTCCTCTTTGCTCGCGGACGGACCAGAGAGAGTTTCCCAATTCTTCAAGGGCATGGTAGGCGCATGACCATGGCTCGGGATCTAACGGCTTCGTCCTCTGCTTCGATTACTGCGATCATTTCTTTCACTGAACCCAAGTCGATCAGGTCTGGAATGTGCACTTCTTCCCCAAACATCTGCTGCATGACGGGACCATCCCATTCATCTAGGGAGAATTCTGGAGTCTTGGCCTTAGGCATGACCGGTTCTAACTCACTTTTTGTGGCCTCCTCGACAGTCGGAATGACTTCGTTGAGCTTCTCAAACTGCTTTACCAGCTCCGGCACCCCTTTGAAAGTGTACTTGATCTTCATGGTGGTAGTAGCCCCAGGTATCTTAGGTAGATCGAGAAACATTCTTCAGACGGGGTTGGCTCTAGTTCCCCTGAACTTACTGAGGTTCTCCTGTAGCTTCAGCCAGCCTTCTGTAGGAGTGGGCTCTTTGATCGCGGAACTGTCCAGCCGTGGAGCGCCCTTTATGAAGTAGTAAGTTATGTCAAGACTGAAAGGGGGAGATTTAGGGCCGTTGAAAGGGACCTTCTTTGCAGCAGCTTCCTTTCTTTTTCGAGCAATTTCTTTTTCTCTTGCAATCTCCTCTGAGGTGAGTAAGGACCACAGAGAGATGTTAGCTTGAGTTTGTTTCAACTGAGTGAGCACATGATCCTCTTTCTCGGGGTCAGGAGTTTCAGCCGTCTTGGCGTAGGGGTTACGTTTCTCTCTGGGTGCTTGATCTGCTGGCTTCTTATCTGTCTTGGGATTACCCTGACGGATCTGCTCGGATCTAGTCAACAGGTTCACTTCTCCCTCTGGCTTATCTGCTACCTCTTTACAGGACTCTTTTAATGCTGCTAAGGTTAACGGAGGAGCTTGCTTAGCAACTGGCCACCGGTTATGACTGATTTTGTTGCAAGTTTCCCGGAGCTTAGCAATGGTGAGGGGCTGAGCTTGGGGGTATTGAGTATTACTGGTTTCTAACTGGGCAGCCTTCCGGATTGCTTCCCAAGTTACAGGTTTCTGAACCTGGGGTTGCGCCATTGTTCCTTGGATGGCCCACAGAGCTAGGGCATCTATCGAGGATCGAATTGCCAAGTAGCAAAAGGGGCAACCCATCCTTTTACATTTCCTTTATTTTCTTTAGAGAATTAGTCAACCGGACAAAAGATATTTTTGGAGGTGCATACTTGCAAGGGCACATTTGTTTTTGCAGATGGCCTCATTTGCTAAGGGCACAAAAGAACTCGCTTTGGGATTTGGCATCTTTTGAGAAAGCATGGTCATGGAAAGGTGTATGGAAGCCCTTGCTGACAGAAATCAGTGTTTAGCTCTACTTCCCTATGTTGTAGAAAAAGAAGACTCGTCGAGACATCTGGGAACATGTTTTATCCACAATGATCACAAGATTGCCCAAGATCTTTCATTAGTTTGAAATGCATTTATGACCGGACCATTTCTGGTTGCCTACGTTCCCCTCGCTGTGAGGAGCTCAAGCCGTCGTAGTTCAAGCATTGAGCAATACGAGTGATCATTTGAAATAATACCATTTCATTAAATACAAAATAGTGTCTCGAGTCTAGCGAGAAAAGAAGGAAGACTCATACAGAAGTTAGATATTTAACTACTCAGTCCATGGTAGACTACAATTGCAGATGCCCATGAAGGACTTAGGTGAAAAGAAAATACTAGAGCCTACGAAGGTTGACTAAGAGACTATTTTAACGTTTGCATTTAAGGATGGGTAGCCCCCATCGTAGCTACTCCTCATTGGTAGTTGAGTTGCGAGCCTCAAGACTGTGCAGTCATCTGTGTCGCGGCTTAGGTTCATTAGGGTAGAGGACATAGTAGTCGAATTTCCCTGATGGTTCCCCTAGTGTCCCTACACTGGTATCACCGGCTTCGAACCTTTCTTTCAACTTTTGCTGGGAGGAAGCCTTCTTCTTCTTGGTAGGACGATCCTCATTTATCTCATCTTGATAGTCCCTCTCAAGACAGTCTGGGCAGTCACAGACATCCCACCAAATGTGTTCGATAGCTGGTAGTGGGATTGGAGCCTCGGGCTGAGCTGCGCTGGAGCGGTTTTGAGTTGAGCTGGATTGAGGGGATTTACTGGAATAGATGACATAGTACTCAAATTTTCTGGATGGCTCTGTGAGGGTTCCCACTGCGGGATCACCAGCTTTATATCTTACCTTCAACTTTTGTTGGGAAGAGGGCTTTGTTCTCCTCTTTAGGGGACAATCTTCACTGATTTCATCTTGGTAGTCTCTCTCTCTCGAGGCAATCGGGACAGTCGCAGACATCCCACCAAATGTGTTCGACAGCTGGTTGTGGGTTCGGGGCCTCGATATGCTGATTGCTGGGTTCGCCTGGAAGCAAATGATTGGATCCCGAGGGGTAATGGGAGGCATTAGAAACTGGGGGAGCAGGCACGTATTTGTACTTTAGGGGAGCTTCAGTCAGCTGAGGAATTGTCAAGGTCCCAAAATGGTGTGTGGCTTCCTCGATCCAGGCCTGTTGCTCGTTCTGACGTTCCTCGAGAGCCCTGACGGCTAACCATACTTCCTCCATTGTTCGAAAGCTTCCTGGAGGTAAAGTCTCATTTTCATTGCTGATATCTGTTTGGACAGCTTGGGAAGTGGGATTTGATCGGTGGGTGCCATTCTGAGGAGGAACATTTGGCTAGCTGTGAGAAAAACCGGCTGACCCATCCACGAATCTTTGTTTTAGATCAAACTGTGATGGCGGCATTTTGAGCTGTTTCTTAAGGACCGGCTGATCTGCAGGTCGAGAGGCAGGGGTTCTGGCAGTAGTAGCATAGGAGGCTGGTGGTGGCATCCTGACATACTCGGGGCGATTGAGAGTGAGATTAGGGTCCTCCTCTTCTTCCATGGTGAAAGTGTTGTCGGGATTGGGACTGGCAATCAAACCATGGCTCTTAATAGCCTCCAAAAGGCTATTTATCTGTGGTTCCTGCCGCAATCATATCTGTTCGACCAACTGGATCCAATCTTTGGGTGCATCGAGAGGATCCGGAAGGCAGAGTGGTATTGTCCCCATTGTTACCAGCTGATGCAGACATTCTAAAAATCGGAGTTGAAGCGAACGGTGAAGCTGACGATGCGCTTGATTCTTCCCAACTAGCCAGACGGTGACTCGGTATCCGTACCCAAGCCTTGCGAGGTGCTGCGGGAGGAAGATATAAGGGAGGTTCAGAATTTGGGGGTTGAAGAAAAAGGGTAGGTGTTTGAGCTCAGGGCTCATGCAACATGCGGTTATTTGTTTTCGTTTACTTAAAACGTGTTTTATTAAAACCTAAGCGGTTGGAAAAGATTTCTCTTCTTTTTTTTTCTTTAAACAACTCTAAGTCCTGGATCAGTGGGACCTATCACTACGCCTGCGGACCCTCAACCTGTAACCCCGAACAAGGGTTCCGTAGGGCAAGCGGGTCCCACCGACCGAAAAGGAAAACGAACCTAAGGTCTGGCGGATCATGAAGTCTTAACGCACACTCGATGTAAATTATCGGCAAGGCCAGCATCGAGGGTCAAGACCGAATCAAAGTGCCTGATGGGAAGCCGGCTTGACTCCGCCTGATAAAAGTCCACAAGGGATCTTGACTCGTCGTTGGTTAAGCAGTAATTAGATATGGATTGAGCGTTAATCCTTGATGACTCGGTGTCATACCGGGAGCCGGTGTATGAGCCGTGCGGGTCAAATTCAAAGTCCGAGCCCCATTCAAGGTCGAGTCAAAGTTCATGACGGAAAAACGGCATGACTCCGACTGATTTAGGTCCACGGGGGATCCTGACTTGGCACGTTGACTAGGGTTTGACCTACACAGGGCATGCACTGACACAGTCTGACACGGACCGGACCAAAAACCAACCGAGTCTCGGAAAAAGTGTGTCACGGACAAGTGCAGGGTCGACATGAGGGTAAACCAATGGCTATTTGCGTCGTCCCGTGCTCGCACCGAGAGGCGTAGTAAGGCCTCCCAGGCTGCTACTGAGACTTCCCGAGTTAAGGACATAGTGTTGTAAGTACCCAAATCTGGCTCATGCCTTCCGGTTAAATTTCCCGGCAATTTCGGTAAGTTTTCCGGTAATTCCTCAGACCTTCCTAGTGTTCCGGAAACATTCCGGAACTGTTTTTTAATCAATTTAGGGCTGAAGGGGATCCTTCCTAATTAAGAAACACGTTTTTCTTAATTAGGAGGAAAGGTTCTAGAATTTGCCACCTTGCATGGTTCTAGAATGCTGAGTCATTGTGGATAATGCCGCACGTTGCATTAGCTTCGATTTGTCCTTAGCCGCACGGCCTCATTAGCCTTATCCAGACTGCCTATAAATAGAGCCCTCCTCTACCCATTTCAAAAACAACAATTAACACAACAAATCACCCACAAACACTCCAAATACGTGAAGAATACTGCTGGAAGCTCAAGAAGGTGAAGAAGAAGGCCAAGAAGCTCCCTCCCTCCTCCTTGAAGATCCAAGACCAACCTCTCCTCCTAGCTCCGCCCGAAGAAGAAGGAAGCCATTGGTAACCTCGCACGCCCTAACCTCGCATCCTAATTGCTTTATAAATTGCTCATTGCATTACCTTTATATTGCTTGGGACTTGGTAGATTAAAGATCATATCTTCATATTCCCCCTTCCCCTTTTGCATGCATTAGACATCATTTGTCATAAAAATGTAGTCTTTTCCCATAAAGGTGCATCCTTTGCACCTAAAACCCCCTTTTTCAAATAAAAATGTCATCTTTATGCATCCTTTGCATATAAAAATCAAATCTTTTCAATCAAAATGCATCCTTTGCATTCAAAATCCCTTTTCCAAGCATCATTTGCTTTAAAGACCATGTCTTTACCATAAACTAGCATCATATGCTTTTCAAAATGCAATCTTTATGCATCATTTGCATAATGAATGCCAATTTCTTCAACAAAAATGCATCACTTGCATAAAAATCAAATCTTTATGCATCATTTGCAATAAAGATCATTTCTTTGAATTAAGTGCATCATTTGCAACCCAAAAATGTCATCTTTTCATTAAAGTGTCATTTTTACATACATTTCCCCATTCCCCCATTAGCAACCTAGGAACGGACCGGTGTAAAAGATCCTATCTTTACATCGTTCCTTCCATAAAGGTTTCATAATCTCTTTAGAAAAGGGATACCTTCGAACCCTATATCTCCGATTATCACTTAAGATGAGTATGAAGCATCTATACAAGCTCGACCATCTTAAAGTGTAGGATTGATGGGCTAAGGACCCTCCTTTTCTAAAGAACCTCATCTTTGACTACAAAAGAGAGTCATTCTCTCGATCACGCAAGTCCCGAGGTTAAAATGCGATGATCACAAGTCACAAGATGAGGACGGGATCATAATCCCGAATACATAAATTCCAAGAAATCCCGAGCGACAACCAACAAATGGTTTGTACGTCCGGAAGACGGCTTGGGACATTCCCTCCATATTTTCAAACACATGCACATAAGAAAGCACGCAAGCAAGCACGATTAATGAAATCATGGGAGACTTGCTCCGGCAAGGCACCTTGGGTGAACGCCAAACGTTCTTCCCAAGGGGTAACTTAACCTCCGAACCCATAAAACCTTTTTTTCAAAGTTTTGAGGTAATCAAAATGGCGTGGCGACTCCGTTTTTCAAATTAAACCGGATGTCTTCAAACTCGCGTGAATCCAACAAAAACAAAATTTTGGCACACATTCACAGTTTGGCGACTCCGCTGGGGAGAATCCCAAAGGAGAAAAGCTTTTATTTTCAAAACAAAAAAAAAAATCGATACTCGGTATATAGGTGGAAACCACTTATCCTTCCTGTACACTCCCTGACGTGGGAGTTGGGATAACCGGTGGTTTAACAATCCACGTACCAGTATCCCTTTTCGAAAAAAAAATTTGAAAAAAAATAAGAAAGCTTTTCCCTTTGAGCGGGTTAGACTCCGTCGCCGATTTCATTAATCATGCTTGCTTTCTTTACCATGCATTGCATCATTTGCATCTTGGAATCTGTGCATACTTTGAAACGGGAAACAACCCGAAAAAATAGCAAAGGAGTGGAACACGGAAAATTGATCCATGCGGTCGTACGGCTCAATCCTCCTTGGATTCGGCCGGGCGACCTCGGTGGCTTTAATTCCACCGGGGAAAAATCATGGTTAATCGGCGGTCCTAGCGGCTTGGGGCTACTCGGCTCCATGACTGGCCAGGGCTCCCGGAAAATTTACGTGCTTATGTGTTGCATTTTTCCCGTCCCGAAAATCATTCCTTTAAAACACATTTATGAAAATCTTTGTTTTAACTCAAAAGGAACATTTTTAGGAGACCGCACACTACGCGCACGATATATCTGTACACTTTTGCACGCACGTCCTTGAAACTCCGAGGGTGGTTCAGTGCGATCACGGACGGCCTTACGATGCTCCGGGCGCGCACGGAATCATCCCAACCTCCCGTGGCGGCCGGTGTCGACCAATGCACGGTCAGGTGTCACACGTTTCAAAAAACCGTGACTTTTGGTTGGTTTTTGGTCTAGTCCGTGTCATATAGCCCAGTTGCATACCCTCGTAAAGGTCAAGCCTTAGTTCATAACGGAAGAAGAACTACGCCAAAATTCCGACAAGGAAAAATTGGCGAGATCTCAACTCCGAGCATTGACTATTGACCTTGACACACACGGAATGCGTAAGAGTCAAGACCGAGTCTTTGCCAACAAATCAAAAGATCTTTCGCTCAAGCGAAGCTCTGCTAAAATTCCGACAAGGAAAAATTGGCAAGATCTTGACCCGGCATTGACTTCGATTCTAACTCACGCCGGCGTATGCAACGAAGTTCAATGTGACACTATGTCATCCGGCTTTGCCGCCCGACCCATGCCTATTATATTCTCGGACATTACCGAAAGTCAAAACGTCATTCGCTCAAGCGAAATTACGCAAAAATCCTATCAAGGCGGAAAGACGAGACTTTCCGGTATTGCCTTGACTATAATCCGCATCGCTCGTGCGTTGAAAGTTCCTATGACCCGCTAGACCCGTTAGGAGCGTTCTTTACTCTCGGTCGGTGGGATCCGCGTGCCCTATAGGACCCTCGCCAGTGTCCACCTGGGAGGTCGAAATACGGGTGGAATACGAGGGGCTTATAGACGTAGTGACGGAACCCAGCGATCCGGGATCTAGTGTAGTTACGAAAAAGAAGGGCAAACCCCTTTTCCAACCAAATAGATATTAATAAAAGACAACATTTTAAGTAAAGCTGGAAGATTCTAATTTGCATATTGCACAGAGCCTTGACTAAACACCTACCCCGAGTCTAAACCTTTCCTATCCCTTTCCCGCGGCGAGAAAGAAGTGGGTGAGAACACCGGGTCGGCGACTTGTTAGCGCGAATTCTCGGACAGGTTCGCGAGAATCCTCGGTTTGGTCGATCCAGAGAGTCGAGAATGTCCGATTCGACGAGAGAACAGACCTTTGGTT
The DNA here is from genome assembly GCA_022495995.1 of Adenophora triphylla var. japonica. Lineage (NCBI taxonomy): Eukaryota > Viridiplantae > Streptophyta > Magnoliopsida > Asterales > Campanulaceae > Adenophora > Adenophora triphylla. Next base: position 167,570 of record JAFEMH010004394.1, on the reverse strand, counting down.
TGGGTAACCGAGATGACTAGGGAAGCGAGCTAGCCTATAGCCCATCCCCTCTAATCCTTTGCCAAAGCTGTCCCTTTTCGGTCTTCCCCAACATCCCGAGCCGTCGGGGTCCCGACACCCTCACGGCCTTTGCATCCCAGTGGGACTCTTTCCCTCCTTTCGGCCTAATCCAAATCCCTTTACTTTGGAATCCCAGTACCAACTGACCTCTCTAATTTCGTCAGCGCTTTGTGAATTTGCCTATCTCTCGGACGGTGGTAGTGAAGAATCGGTCGGGAACGAGAATAGGAATGGATGGATTCTGATGATGATGACGGTTCCGTAGAAGGAATGGACTTGGAGTCGGCGAAGTGAAACCCCGAAAGGGCAAGATGAGGTAGAAAACCACCGACCCGGAATAGGAGATGAAATCACTTCAAAGTGTATTTGCGGCTGTGTGAAGGCTCGAGAAAAGGAAAAAGATGCTAGCTTAGATGAAGCGGTATATGAGTCCTACATCCTAGAGTTCAATACTCCTTACAAAGACTTGGTCGGTGAATGGAGGGATTTAATTGAAGCCCTAGGCGAAAGAGGAAAATGGGCTCCACCCACCGATCCGGAAAACGTAAGCATTGCGGAAGCCAAACTCTCATCGGGAAGAGTAGACTCTGTTACGGTGTTAGTAGTCACTTCGAGACCTTGTCCGAAGAAGAGTGTATGGATGCCTTGGAAAGAGTCTTAAGTCTCAGAGGCGACCCAGTCCCTTTATGTCTGTGACGACAATGATGTTTTCTTGGTAATTCCCAAGTCAAGGAGGAGTCCAAGATACCTCTTATATGGCGTCAAGTATCCCGACTGCTTTTGCCCTCATTGGTCATCGAGTCAAGACGAAAGTTCCCGCGAGAGTTACTACGGTGATGCGATGAAGACACGGTCGAAGTGCCGGAAGGAACAGTAGAAGAGTGGTTAGCCCGAAGCCAAAAGCCCGGAAAACCTTCCCGACGGTGAAGAACGAGAAACCCGCCATGAGGTTTGACCCCGCGAAATCCTTATTGATGATGGAATTTCTCACTTGAGAAAATGTTTAGCCAATGTCAAAGATGCCATCGGAAAGCTGACCCCTAGAGAAAGAAGGGACATGCTTGACGGTGATGAGGAATGTGATCCCACTCTGTTGAAAAAATTGTTGGACCGGATGAGAAAGTCGGTTGCCGGGCTCCAAACCACGAAAGTGATAACTCTGTTGCATGTTGACTTTGAAAAGTTTGAATGAGGCTGTGAAGGCTCTAAACGGAGAAGGTAAAGGCTGAAACCAGCCTTTGCTAAGCCAATCGAGTCGAGAACCACGAGAAGGTCGAAAGCCGTTAACTTGGGATCGGATTCGAGAAGCGGCCTACGCCTCCGGTAGTGCCGTTAATCGGATTAATCGGCGGAAATTGGCCATACGCCGGCAAGAGCCCGCCTCGACTTTGAAAGAGCTAACGAGAATCCTCCGGTAGGAATAATGACTCGGGAAAATCTAATGTTTATGTGATGACTCGATGCAGACGAGATGAGTATTGAGCGGCTAAGGGTGACAAAAGAATGCCATTTCGGAGCCAAAGACGAGATAAGAGGCCTTATAAGTCGGAAGTAGAAAAGCCGGACTCGACAAAGAGGATCCGGTGTTGACTCGGTTGAAGTGTACCCAAGCCAATATCTCCTTGTGGTCCTGTTAACCTCTTCATACCCTCATAAGTTGAAGCTAGAAGAAAGTTTGGCCAAGACCATGGTGCCCATAGATGTCACCCCGGATGAGGTCGTCCAAATGATTGGAAGTATCCACTACGGAAACATCATTACCTTCAGCGACTTGGACACACAAAGTATGGGGCTAGTCATAACGAACCTCTTTACATCACAGATCCGGTTAGAAGAGCGTCGATTGCCACGGGTATTAGTCGATGGAGGGTGCCAATGAATGTCTTGCCGGCCAGATGATGGACTTATTGGACTGAAACCAACAGATTTGAAGCCTTCTAGTCGAGACTATTAAGGCTTATGACTCCCTTGCACGGTCGGTTTTGGGGATTGCTACTCTCAAGCGTGGTTCGGAAAAAGGTCATGGACGTCGATTTTCAAGTGATTGATATTCGATTTCATTTCTTGCTCTCTTGGGACGACCACTGGATCCATCGGATAAATGGGGTAGCCTCTACTTTGCACCGGTGCGTCAAATTTGATCAAATGATGGTACTATCACCACCATTTATGGAGACAGTGTCACGGTAGAAGGAACCGGCCTTTGGAGACATCCCGATATTGGAAATCAAACATGATGACGAAGGGTTGGCATTGACGAGGATTCTCTGTAGCTCCTTCCAAAGCACAAGTGTGTTGCAGCGACCTCACTACTACTTCCGATAAAATCCCTCCTGCCATGAGAATGATGAGAAAAATGGGTTATCTTAGGGACTTGGATTGGGTGGAAGACTTCGGGGTCGCAATACTATCATCGATGTAAAGGAACGAGAATACCGAGATACGGCTTGGGGTACAAACCAAATGGCGAGAAAAGATAAAGGGGTCCGGCTTCATCCCTACGGTTTATCACGACCCATTATTTTACAAAAGGCGAGACATAATACGATAAAAGTGATCACCGGATCTCCTTGCGAGAAAACCCTTACGGAGAATCTTGAGAAAGTAAGGGAAAGCCGGCCAATCTGTTCGAAGAATGTTCCTTGACTTGCCGGACATTCACAGGGCTACCACTCAGATTCAAAATGAGTATGTCTTCAAAGGGAACTCGAGACGGCGTCAAAGAGTCGGCATCCGGGGTAATGGATTTCTCCGCCTTCGAATTAGCTCTTAGAAGATCGGCGAGATAGAAGGCGCATTAGTAGAAGACGGTGAGTGGGGCTTGCTACGGTTGTTTGATGAAGAAGCACGAGATCCAGATTTGATCGACTTCGGCTCGAGATGATGAGATAGTTGCCGTAATTGGAGACGGTGGTGAAAATCCTTTTGATCCCCGCACTTTGGTAACTAAGACGAAATGCCATTGAAGAATTGGGAGACGTTCTCGGGACCGATAGCTTGTAGACTGACAAATGATAGAGGAGCTTGGATTGGTACCTCGTCCTTCTCAACCCGGTCGTGTCAAACACCTGTTGTCCATACGGTTGAGTCGGGAATCTTTGAATTCCAGTCCTACGAGTCATCAGAAGGCCTCACGCCTCACGCACGAGGACTACCAAATGTAATCGATGTCATCTTTCCCCTTATTTTGAATGAAATGACGAGATCTTTACGAGTATCCTCTTATTGCCAACTTAACAAATGATAAATTAACTCAAAACTTAACAACGGTTAATAATGAATCATTTGAACAAGATGCAAACACACTAAATGAACAATACATTAAAGAAATCTTTAAGCGGGTTTCGAGAAAAAGAGGAAAACCGGGCCCAGCTGCCGAGGAGGTTTTGACAAGTGTGAACTTGGGTGCTTGTCGAGGAACCTAAAGAGACACGAGATCGGAAACTTCTTCCGGGGGTTGAGCAGGACGGTGATCGATCTACTCGGGAATACGTCGACGTGTTTGCATGGTCATACGGGGATATGCGGGGCTAGACGGTTCGATAGTAGAGCACAGAATCCCTCTAGCACCGGATGCTAAACCGGTAAAGCGAGCGAGGAAGATCAAGCGAGAATGGTCTCTACGAGGTCAAAGAAGAAATTGAGAAGCTACTGCGGGTAGGATTCATCGAGTCATCGAATATCCGACATGGTTGTCCAATATTGTGACCGTCACCAAGGCCGATGGGAAGGTGCGGCTGCTTTGTGTGGATTTCCGAGATGCGAACAAGGCCGGCCCCAAGGACGATTACCCTTTGCCAAACATAGACATCTGGTAGACTCCTTTGCCAACTACGAAGTCAAATCCTTCGTTGACGGCTTTGCGGGATACAACCGAGATCAAGATGGTGAGGAAGACCAAGAAAAGACGGCCTTCGCCACGCCGTAGGAACTTCTTGTTATACGGTGATGCCATTTGGGCTTAAGAACGCCGGGGCTACTTACGAAAGGGCGGCGACCGCGCTTTTTCATGACATGATCCACAAGGAGATCGAGGTCTACGTAGACGACATGATAATCCACTCCAAAGGCGAGGACGGGCGGCACTTTGTTGACTGCGGAAGTTCTTTGAGAGGCGAGACAACATTCCATGAGACTAAACCTGCTTAAATGCACCTTCGGAGTGACAAGGGGAAAAGTGCTTGGGTATATGGTCACGGAGCGAGGTATCGAAGTTGACCCCCAAAGATCAAAGCCATTATGGATATGAGGCCACCTCGGACCCAGGACGAAGTCAAGAGCTTTATGGGAAAAGCTACTTGATACATCGGCCATTTCGTCAATCGGTTGACCACTATGTGCGAGCCCATCTTCAAGCTCATGAAGAAGAACGTAGACACGAGAATGGACCGAAGAATGCCGGGATGCTTTTGACCGAGATCAAGGCATACTTGGTACACCCTCGGTGCTATGCCCCCACATAGACGAAACCTCTTACGCTCTATCTCACTTTGTCCTTGATACGGCGGTTGGGGCTATGCTTGCTCGGGAAAAGAAAGACTCTCGGGTAGAAACGCCATTTACTTTGTCGGCGGAAGGCTGCGGGGAAGTGAGCTCAATTACTCGGCATGTGAAAAAGACACGTGCGGGAGGCGAGTGCAGGTAGTCGGCAAGTTGAAGCATTATATGCGAAGCCCACCTGTGAATTTGGTCTCAAAAATGGACCCCATCAAGTACATCTTTGATAAGCCTTCCCTCTCGATGCGTCTAGCAAAGTGGTCCTTCTTCTTAGCGAGTACGACATCAACTATGTGACCGAGAAAGGCTATCGAGGTCAGCGTTGTCGAGACCACTGGCAAACTTTCCCGGTAATGAAGACGAGAGGGCACGAACCCCAATTCCCGAGATGAAGGGATCTTTGCGGTCGAACACGAAAACCGATGGCGGTTGTTCTTTGACGGAGCCGCTAACAAAGAGGAAACGGTATCGGGATGCTCTTGGTCGATCCGAAGGATGAGCATACGCCCATAGCCCTCAAGTTGAACTTCCTGCCACGAACAATGTTGCAGTATGAAGCTTTGCATTCTTTGGTTTGGAAGGCTGCCTTAGAAAGGAATGTCAAGGAGCTAGAAGTTTACGGAGACTCGGCCACGATCATCAATCGGGTTTCCAACAAGTGGAAGGCTGTGGACCCTAACTGCGGCGGTATCATGCCCATATGGAGGAGTTATTTGGACGGTTCGGAGAAGTGACCTTCCACTACTTGCCAAGGGAAAAGAACGAGGTTCGCGAGATGCATTAGCTACTCTAGCCTCATTGGTAGAGATCCCCAGGGAAAAGCCATAAAACCCTTCCGAGTGGGTAGAAGAGAAGCTGACCTTTGTTGTGAAGTAGACACAGGACCCGAGCCTATGAAGGAACCACAGTACAATCAAATTTACCGGTTCCTCAAAGATGGAGAGTCGGCTTTCGGAGACGAAGTAGGTAGACCAAAGAAGGTGTCGAGCCAAGAGCTTGCAAGCTGCGAAAAGGTTGGCCTCCCATTATGTCATTCTAGGAGGCAACCTGTACAGAAAGCGATACCAAGGACCACTCCTCTTGTGCGTCACTCAAGAAAGGGCCAAAGAATTGATGGTGAAGTCCACAATGGTCCACTGCGGTCCTCATATGAATGCGAGCCACGATGCAAGTGATCCTCGAGAATGGGTTACTCTTTGGATTTCCATGGAAAGCGGTGTGTCGAGAACGTCAGAGCATGCGACAAGTGCCGGCGGTTTGCCAACCTCAACCATCTCCCGCCTCATGACACATGCTTGCATGACGACTCCTTGGCCGTTTGCAACTTGGGGTATTGACGTGATAGGGAAAATAGCCGGCGGGAAGCAATGGGCATGAATTTGTGCTAGTAGCCATCGACTACTTCACCCAGTGGGTAGAGGCCAAGTCTTACAAGGTCCTCACTTCCGAGAAAAGTGGCCCAATTCATCAAAGAAAACATAATGTGCGAGATATGGGGTGCCCAGCGAGATCATTTAGATAATGGGTCGCACTTTGAAGGGGCTGCGATAGGTTCTTTGTCGAGAATTCAGAATCACTCGCCACAAGTCGTCTCGTACGAGACCTCGAGACTAATGGAGCCGTGGAAGGCTGCTAATAAGACGCTCGAACGGATCATCAGGAAGATGGCCACCCGTGGTCGTGATTGGCCCGAAAAGGCACTTGGCACTGCGGGGCTCTGAACGTCTGTCGGAACGGCTACGGGAGAAACTCCTTTTGCCTTAACCTACGGGATGGAAGCGGTGTTACCGGTGGAGTTGGAAATCCCGTCATTAAGGGTCCTCTGGAAAACAGTGTCAATAAAGTGGAATGGTTGCGCGGCCGGCATGATGAGTTAGCCACCTTGACGAGAGAAGGCTAAAAGCCATGGAACACACCCGAGCCTACCGAGAGGCGGATGGCGGAGCGTTTGATAAAAGGTCAAGGCCGAGAGACATCAAAGAGGGTGACTTAGTGTTGAAAGTGAAGCCCCCTACCGAGAGACAACCCCACAGGAAAATGGGAACCCGTTTGGATCGGCCCTTATGTGGTGCGAGAAGATACTATCGGGAGGAGCCATGAAGCTTGCGGACACTGGACGGCAATCCCTTTGTCCACCCGGTCAGCGGTGATAAGCTCAAAAGATACTATGTCTAAAAAAAAAAAAAAAAAAAAAAAAAAGTGCAAAAAGAGTAATACCCGGCTAAATTTGAAAACCCAAAAAGGGCGGTCTAGGCAAAAAAATAGGGTTGCACATATAAAAAAAAAAAAATCTTAGTGCAAAAAGAGTAATGCCCAGCTAGGCTGAAAATCCAAAAAAGGGCGGTCTAGGCAAAAAACAGGGTTGTACATAAAAATTTTTATAGTTCACCCGAATGAACTACGAAGACCTGAGCCCCTTAGTCTTTCTTGTAAAAGGGGAACGTAGGCAGCCATATATGGTTCAGTCTAAACAATAAAAAGGACGATTAAGTTTCCATGAAATGTGTCCTAAACAATAAAAAGGACAATCAAGCTTCCATGAAGTGCGTCCTAAATAATAAAGGGTATTTCAGTTTTCACAAAACGGGTCCCAATCAATAAAGACATTTGAATTTCCATGAAATGTGTCTTGATTAATTTCTAAGATAATATTTCTTGTTCATTACAAGTTAAAAAAAACTTCTTGATGAGTTCAAGCACGGTCTACCTCTTAACTCTGCTAACCTGCTACAAAGATCTAAAATACAATAAAATGCCTAAATAAACTAATGTGTTTGCAAAATGGCAATAAGAGGATCCTAAGAAAAGATTTGTCAGTCGTCATTCGCTGAGTCTTCTTTGGTCTTCTTCCCTTTTCCTCGGCCCCGTCGAGTCTTCTTCTTCTTTTTATCTATGATGTTGGTATCCCTCATCCCGACCTCCGGTATCCTCACTGGAGCCTCCACTAAACCTGTGTCAATAAATGCTCTCTCTATCCGAGCACGAGTCCACACCTCCTCCCTCTGAGCCTCAGTCAAAGGAGCGACCTCGGACAACCTCTTGTATCGAGCCTCCATATCTCTGACCAAGTCACCTGACTGGTTATGGCGACTCGCCTTAGCCTCAGTCTCCCTCAAAGTCCTGCTCGAGTCGCAGTCAGCTCCCAATAAAGCTCGACGTCTCTCCTCCAAGATGACACAGTCGCCCCCGTCTCCCTCTCGTACCGGTCCAAGTAGACGGTGGTCAAGATGGTGCTCTTCTGCTCCACGAAGATAGCCTGGGTGGGAAAGCGGTGTATGTCCAAGCCCTCGAGAAGAATGAGAAGGCGGTTTGGATCTCTCATATCCAATGACACCACCTCCATGGTCCGGATGTCCTCCCGATCACTTTCAATGGCTCTGTAAAGCCCCAGCTGCTGGATACTAAGCGGGGTATGTAGAAGGATGACGTGAGAATCTGGAACCCTCACAGCATAGGACTCTGAAATATCCTTTGATGCGCAACCTCCGATGAGGTATCCACCAACGGATGTCCGAAGTGGATAGCCTAGCCATCGTCGGCTCCCGGCTACTGCGGTCTGTTGCCTCGGTGCACCCTCAGAAATCACCCAAGGGCACTGAGTCGGCAAAGCCCCCGGCAAAGCCCCGAGCCTCTCTGCGGCCATAAGGTCGGCACGGCGGACTCCGGATCTCATGAAATGGTCTCCCGAGCCATCCTGTCAATCCCATGAAGTGTCTCTCCCAAAACCGGCGGGACAATATCCTTCCCGGCCTTGCGGCCTCTAACCATGTCCAAGAGACCACTATGACAGATCCCACGGACTCGGCGGTGAACAGCGAGAGAATACGCAAAGGATAAATGCGTCCATAGCCACCGTGGTCGCGGCCTATATCTCGGAGACCCAAACCCGCCCGGGATATCGAAAGGTCAATCTGTCCGGGGCTACCATCATCCTCTCGGCCCTCCCAAAGGAATCTGCGTAAAAGATGCAAGCTTTACCGCCACCGGCACGTCTCCGATCAGCGGAATAGATATAGCCTCAATCTCGGGACCCCCAATCAAGGCTCGGAAGTCTTCATGCGTCGGGACAATCTCGTTATAAGAAAAGCAATAAACATGTCTCGGACGTCCCGAACTTTGCTTTGCGGCTCTCAAAAGGTCCCAATCGGGCGGGAGATCCCTCAAATGCCATAAAGACTTGATCTTGAAGGAAGAATCAAGCAGTCCCTATGAGATTGGAAGTTGTGTCTCACCCAAGATTGAAGATCGGACGTAAAACGGTCTCGTTTCCCCCTTTGCAATCTAACGGGCTTCTCCATTGCAAAATGATCAAAGGTGGTGCTTTTAGGTCCAAAATGTGCTCGGGAACAATTGGGACAAGTCTAAGTTGAAAATGAAATGAAATGGCCAAGCCTTGCTTTTATTCGAGAAAATAACCAGGTACAGGCTGTGAGCCACACGGCCCTATTTACCCTCGGGACCTATCCGCACGGCTACATTAGCCCTCTGCGAGAAATTCTGCGGCAACCAAAGTTGCTGCCCAAGGGAGTTTTCACCCCACTTTTCAACCAAAACCTGTACAAAAACATATCGAGAAGCCATTCAAGCATTTATACACCATTATAAATCATTTTGGCCCGTTTTCCCCCGATTCCAAGCAAAAAATCGCCCCAAGGCTCGGAGATAATATGCAAATTTAGAAAACATAAATTAGAAAAGCAAATAAAACATAAGTACAATGTCTTCGCCCCATCGGCGCCAGAATAAAGCAAAAAAAAAAAAAATTAAAGTGTGCATAAAAATTGTTCATTGTTTGTTTTTTTGTTCCAAATCTACTCTAGAGACCTCCTAGGCCTCCGATTCTTCTTCCTCCTCATCGCTACTCAGCTCATAAATGCTAGCCTCCCTCATCGAGTCCTCACGGTCGCTCACATCGAGATAGATGGACATTATCGTGCCCGTACTCGGCCAGTTGCTCCAGAATGTCGGCGTTGGGTCCCCGCCCCGAGGCATGGCAGCTGGAAGAGTACTTCGAGGCCGATGAAGAGGATCTTTGTGCCCCGACATGCCTTCTCTTGCGCCGGGCTCCTGCGTCCACCGCCGCCTTTGAAGCGCGAGCCGGCTTCCTCGAAGGGACCGGCTCATGTCCTTCCAGCCCTGATTACGCACGACCAATACTGTCATAGGTGCGAGCTGGAACCTGAGAAAAAAGCATAGAAAAATCTCAAAAAATCTCAGAAAATTGCAAAAAGCGAAAAATCGAAATTTGAAAAGGGAAAGACCCTAAAAGTATACTTACAGTCTTTGTCGGGCGCGGGGTATCTTGGGGCTCCCTAGTGTCGAGACGGGAATCCTCGTCCTCCTCGGTACTCCGTGGACCACATAAGACAGTGCGCGGGAGGGATCGGCGGGTCGATGAGGCTCATCCTCCCCATATCCACTGAGTGACCGCCGGCTTCACTAGCTTACGCTGGCGTCCTCGGGCGGCGCTCCACAAACACGGCGTAGGGGTGTCCATGTCGAAATACTCCTCTGCGGCCACGCCTTTGCTGATACCTAGCAATCTCATCCTGCGCCAATCCACAGGCTGCGGCATCCGTTACGGAGGATCTGAGGAGTAATGGCGTCGAATGGAGGGACATGGCCATGCTGCCTCGAGAAACGGTCCCCCAAGTAAATGACATCACATGTCGGCCAGTGAGCCACCTCCTCTGCCTCGTCGCCTCAATGGCATCTCCCAGCCAAAATCTCGGATACACGCCCCCGAGGGTAGAAGTCCACTCCGTCGTGCCCATCCCTGTTGATGACCGGCCTCACCATTTTGTAATCGAAAGTGATCCGGGTCTTCCCCGTGAATTTATCCCTCGCATCTCCCCTCCAGCGAACCATAGCAGGGAAGATGGTGATATCACTCTGCTGGTTCCAAGGGAAGAACCCGATCACCTCGCAAAAATAGGCCTGCCTGTTCAAAACATCAAAAAGGTCATTCTCTCTCTCATAAAAGTCTCAAGACAGAAAAGAAAGAGAAAAGAAAGAGGAACTACCTCAAGGGCAAATGAGAAGCAGTCCATCGAAGCAGCCTTGTTCCGGCTGTACATGTCCAAGGAGAAATACAACTCCGCCAATCCGGCCTCTCCCCAAGAGACCGTCCCTATCCCATCAACATCCTCCAGAGAGTCGAGAAGGCAAGTCATAGCTAGCGTCCCAGAATTAGCGAAGATAGTGACTGACAGCATCAACCATACGAAGGCTCTAGCCGGTTTCTTTGGGCGATCACATCATTAGCGGCAAAGTTACGCATGCAAGTACGAGCTGCCACCTCGACATTAGTGTCTCCATCCCCGGCCCCTTGGGAATCAACTCAAATCCAACCAAAGCCTGGAACTCCTCGTTGTAATGTGGTCTCTCCAAGTCACGGGCCTCCGGTGAGCTGTAGGCCGATAATAGTGTGAAATCGGCGAGGAGTCACTTTGTAAGCTCTCCCGGCTCGAGGTGAAAGCTATGTGTCTTGTCCCACGGAACTCGAAAGGGCTGGATCAAGCCCTTGCTCTTCGAGGTGATGTGAACACCCCTGCCGATAGCCTCGACGAATGAATCCAGGCCGGTAGCCCTCACCAAACCCTTGGGGTTCACCCCATTCTTCTCGAAATCCGGCATCCTCTGCCAAAGCTTGACTGCAATCTCTGATGGTCCTCTAGACTTGTTCTCCTGTAGACAAGCACAAACAAAAAGAAATGTGTCAGTCCTTCATCATTTCCAAAAGCATGCATATATTCAAAAAGTGCACATGTTTTTTCAAAAGAAAATCATTCACAAAAGTTTTTTTTAGCATCATTTGCATAAAAAAAAAGCGTCTTTCATCACTTAAAACGTGTCATGTCAAGTCCCATTGCTTTCCTAAAGCACAAAATCACAAAATCACAATTCTTTGCACATAAGCATTATTCTTTCAAAAATGGCATGCATGAATCCTTTTCATCTTCCAAAATCATGCTTTCTCAAAATTTTGACCTAGTTCTAGCACATGCAAGAACTCCGTCTCACTTTAGACAATTTTTTCATTCTTACTTTATTTGCGAGAAAAAAGTGGGCCTTTCCCATTATTTTTGTCAAACAAATTGCACATTGCATATTCTTAGCCTCATAGGTTATTCATCAATATCTCAAAATCATTCAAAAATCCTAGAAAATTCCTAAAATTCGGGTCAAGCCCTAAGTCATTCAAAATTCAATCAAAATCGACGGAATTGAGCAAATTAAGAATGCTTACCCCAACCGATCGCGGGTTCGTTGATTTATACTCTCTTCTCCCCGGGTAAAGCTCCGACGGAGGCGTAAGAAAGTCATACTTTCTTTCCGTTCGCACGAGCTCCTTTCTCCTCCTCTGAGCGGCCGCCGAGATGTTTCTTCTTGCTTGCCTCGGTATGGGATTGCCCTCCGGATCCATCTCAAATCAAAGGGAAGCAAGGGGATTGAAAGAATTTCGAAATTCTCCTCCTCTCTTCTCTCTCTCTGCGTTCTTGGGCGGCAATACAATGCCAATGGCCCGTTCAAATCTGATTTTAAATAATCTGGAAAAAATAGGTCTCTAGCCGTACGGCTCCTTTTTCTCCATCTCATGCCGGGCGGCCTCATTCGCTCTGAGCAGAAAATTACAATCCACCTTTGGACCTTCCACTTGGGCATGGAATTTCCGTTATCTTTTAACCAAGATAACATCTTTTTCAGAAGATATCCCTTATCTCTTAAGCAATTAAGCTTTCTTCCCAGTCGCCTCCGTTAATTCCGTTATAACGGGATAATGCTAGGTGACAGCCTCCGAATTGTCAAAACTCTAAACTTAGCTTACCTCTATCCCGAATAGTGACGTATGCTAAGTTCTCTTAACTTAAGCTACCTCTATCCCGAATAGTGATGTACGCTCAAGTTTTCTCTCAACTTAAGCTACCTCTATCCCGAATAGTGACGTACGCTCAAGTTTTCTCTCAACTTAAGCTACCTCTATCCCGAATAGTGACGTACGCTCAAGTTTTCTCTCAACTTAAGCTACCTCTATCCCGAATAGTGACATACGCTCAAGTTTCTCTCAACTTAAGCTACCTCTATCCCGAATAGTGACGTACGCTCAAGTTTCTCTCAACTTTAGCTACCTCTATCTTCTCGATAGTGACGTAAGCTCCAATTTTCTCAGGTGATAGCCTCTATTAATTGTCAAAACCCTCGAGGATCCTAGACATCATTCCTACCTATCTAGTGATGCTCAAACTACGATCAAGGCTTGATTCCTCCGGGATACGTAGGTAGCCTTTTATAAAAGGTCCAGCCATCCGACCACTTTGGTCACCCTTTTTCCTCCGTCACTTCTCAGTGATAAAGTAGTCTCTCATAAGAGACTTTGTTATCTGACCACCTTGGTCACTCCTAGCATATCCCCAGTAGGATCAATTGCTTGACCTCCTAGGTCATTTTCCCTTCTATTTCCCCAGCAAGAGACCAGTTTCTCTTCTCCATTCCCCAGCGGATCCTAATTCCGAACTACGGCCTGGCTTGATTCCTCCGGGATACGTAGGTAGCCTTTCATAAGAGGTTCAGCCACTCGACCACCTTGGTCATCCAATCCGTCTCGGCATTCGCCAGATCGGATCCTTTTCTATCGACAACCCCACTCGCCTTGCAAGTGACGTTGCCGAGGGGCTTGTAAGTACCCAAATCTGGCTCATGCCTTCGGTTAAATTTCTCGGCAATTTCGGTAAGTTTTCGGTAATTCCCCGGACCTTCCTAGTGTTAGGAAACATTCCGGAACTGTTTTTAATCAATTTAGGGCTGAAGGGGATCCTTCCTAATTAAGAAACACGTTTTCTTAATTAGGAGGAAAGGTTCTAGAATTTGCCACCTTGCATGGTTCTAGAATCTTTGAGTCATTGTGGATAATGCCGCACGGCTGCATTAGCTCGCTGTCCTTAGCCGCACGGCCTCATTAGCCTTATCCAGACTGCCTATAAATAGAGCCCTCCTCTACCCATTTCAAAAACAACAATTAACACAACAAATCACCCACAAACACTCCAAATACGTGAAGAATACTGCTGGAAGCTCAAGAAGGTGAAGAAGAAGGCCAAGAAGCTCCCTCCCTCCTCCTTGAAGATCCAAGACCAACCTCTCCTCCTAGCTCCGCCCGAAGAAGAAGGAAGCCATTGGTAACCTCGCACGCCCTAACCTCGCATCCTAATTGCTTTATAAATTGCTCATTGCATTACCTTTATATTACTTGGGACTTGGTAGATTAAAGATCATATCTTCATATTCCCCCTTCCCCTTTTGCATGCATTAGACATCATTTGTCATAAAAATGTAGTCTTTTCCCATAAAGGTGCATCCTTTGCACCTAAAACCCCCTTTTTCAAATAAAAATGTCATCTTTATGCATCCTTTGCATATAAAAATCAAATCTTTTCAATCAAAATGCATCCTTTGCATTCAAAATCCCTTTTCCAAGCATCATTTGCTTTAAAGACCATGTCTTTACCATAAACTAGCATCATATGCTTTTCAAAATGCAATCTTTATGCATCATTTGCATAATGAATGCCAATTTCTTCAACAAAAATGCATCACTTGCATAAAAATCAAATCTTTATGCATCATTTGCAATAAAGATCATTTCTTTGAATTAAGTGCATCATTTGCAACCCAAAAATGTCATCTTTTCATTAAAGTGTCATTTTTACATACATTTCCCCCATTCCCCCATTAGCAACCTAGGAACGGACCGGTGTAAAAGATCCTATCTTTACATCGTTCCTTCCATAAAGGTTTCATAATCTCTTTAGAAAAGGGATACCTTCGAACCCTATATCTCCGATTATCACTTAAGATGAGTATGAAGCATCTATACAAGCTCGACCATCTTAAAGTGTAGGATTGATGGGCTAAGGACCCTCCTTTTCTAAAGAACCTCATCTTTGACTACAAAAGAGAGTCATTCTCTCGATCACGCAAGTCCCGAGGTTAAAATGCGATGATCACAAGTCACAAGATGAGGACGGGATCATAATCCCGAATACATAAATTCCAAGAAATCCCGAGCGACAACCAACAAATGGTTTGTACGTCCGGAAGACGACTTGGGACATTCCCTCCTTATTTTCAAACACATGCACACAAGAAAGCACGCAAGCAAGCACGATTAATGAAATCATGGGAGACTTGATCCGGCAAGGCACCTTGGGTGAACGCCAAACGTTCTTCCCAAGGGGTAACTTAACCTCCGAACCCATAAAACCTTTTTTTCAAAGTTTTGAGGTAATCAAAATGGCGTGGCGACTCCGTTTTTCAAATTAAACCGGATGTCTTCAAACTCGCGTGAATCCAACAAAAACAAAATTTGGGCACACATTCACAAGTGTGCAGTGTAAGATCAACGTGCGCGTAGTGTGCGGCAGTCTATCTTCTTTTTTTGAGTAAAAACAAAGATTTTCAAATGTGTCTTAAAAGTATGATGCATGCAGAAAAGATTTTTTTTATTTGAAAACATGTAAGCACATAAGCACATAAAATTTAAACAGTTAAAAGAATCGATCCGACAGTCAAAATTTGACTTTTCTGGGACGGTCAAAACGATAACAACGCATAACGGGAAAATACATACACACACAAAAAAAAAGTCTCAAGCGTTGGGACGGAAGTTTGACCCACAAAAGCCTTTTTTTTTTTTTTTTGAAATGACACCAGTATGTGGCATTGTTATACCATATTTTATCCCCGGCTCCAATAAGGAGGTGTTAACAGGAAGGTTAATGGTTTCCCGCCTATATACTTTAGTATCATTTTTTATTTATTTTTTTATAAAAAAAAAGCTTATTTATTCCCCAGCGGAGTCGCCACTGTGATGATGTGTATCCGATTTTTCGCTTTTGGGGCGCCCGACAAAACTTTTGTTTTGGAAGTTTGAAAAATCTTTATCGGACTTTGAAAAATTATTTCGGAGTCGCCACGCCATTTTTAGTTTAAGGGCCAAAACTTTGAAAAATACCCAATATTAGAGAAAATGAGTTCGGAGGTCACGTTACACTCCGGGAAGAACGTTTGGGGTTCACCCGGAATGCCTCGTACGACGAGTCTTCCTCACTTGAAAACTTTTGTGTGTGTGTGTGTTTTTAAAAGGGAATTTTCTGAAAATAACTGAAATTCTAGGGACTGAACTGAAAAATAGTTTGAAAACAGTGATTAAACTGAAAATAACAGAAAACTGAGGGACTGTTTGCAGGTGACAATGTCATCCGCGTGGAGGAGATTGTAGTGCAATCTCATCCGCGCGGATGGGGCTGCAGTGTCAACATTTTTACAGTTTCCAGTTTAGTCACTGTAATTTCCAGAAAGTTAACTAGATTTACAGGACTTAACTGAAATTGTAACTGAAAAGACAGAAAGTAAAGGGGGTGTTTGGATTTTGGCATCCATGCTTGTTCTCTCTTTTCCTAGACTTTGATTAGTGGTCATAAGTGATGAATCCACTTAATCAAGTCATCCCGGGGGTAAGTTAGGACTTTGTGAGCATTTAATTTGCTAGGGGGAAAAGGAAATTTGACATGAAAGTAAATTTGACAAACAAGAAATAGGTCAAGATGTATCAACTTTTATAGAAAGATCTCTAAGGTGGTCATAAGATGACCATCCTTGAGATCTATACTCAAGTGTATCTCCTACATCTTGTGTGACCTATTTTATAAGTCTATATGATTTTTGTCCAAGGAAAGTGTTCCAAGGTGAGCATCTTAGACTAGGGAGGGGGATTTGCAAGGAAGTAAATGATGTGGACCATTTGAAATGATCATCTATGGAGATTGACTCCAAGATGACCATATTTAGGTCAAGAAAGCAAGTAAAGACTAGAAATGTAAAGAGGCATGAAATTAGAAAATATGGACCATTTGAAGTGGTCATCCATGGAGATGAACTCCAAGATGACCATCTTCTAGGTAAAGTGAGCAAATAACTAGTAAAGTAAAAAGGGGAATGTCATAAAAGTAAAGGAAAATGTGGATCACCTTAGAAGATCATTCATGAAAATGGATTCATGGAGATCCTTTTGGATCCTTGGGACAAGAGGGGAAGGGGATAAGCAAGTAAGTAAATAAAAAAGACTACATCATTTATATATGAAATGTATGCATGAATAAAGGAGATTTGAGTAAAGGGGGTGAGGGTTTACCAATGTTTCTTGGTTTGTTGTTTAGGGTTTGAGAGATTTCAAGGCTTAAGAGTGGTTTGGGATGGATTTGGTGTTGGATTTTGGTGTGGATTTTGAATTGTAAAGGTGTGAATGGCTATTTGGGGATGGATTTTGACAGCATAACAGTAAGTTTTCATATTTTTTGGGTTTTTTTCTGTCTTATTAAACTGAGGGAGAAGGGTTGTATTTATAGGTTGTCTGGATGACAATCTTATACGCGTGGACAAGATTGTAGGTGCAATCTTGTCCGCGCGGATGACCCCAGCAGCATGCTTGATCTTGTGCAGAAAGCAGTTTTGGCATTTTGCTCTTGGTCAATATTCCCTTTTTATTGAAAATGACAAATTTCCAGCGAGGTATTTATCCATTTTTTTATTTCTAAGAGGTCCTTCCTCATTCAAATTGTCAAAATAATGTCCAAAATACCCCTATATGATCATAAATCATTAATTTGGGCTGACGGAATATTAACGATCCAGATTGGGGTACTTACAGTACCTCAGTCGAGAATGGTTGATGTGTACTAGACCCACTTGCCTCGGGTTGTTGTGTAGTAGACCCTCTTGCCTCGGGTTGAAAGTCTTTCCAATTTTGAGCATACTTATCTCGTTCATCCTCAACAATCATATTATGCAATATGATAGATGTCCTCATGATGATAGCTAAGTCAATTATTTCCCACATTCGAGCTGGTTCTCGACTGATTTTAAATCGAGCTTGGAGCACCCCAAATGCTCGTTCTATATTCTTCCGATAACCCTCCTGAAATTTTGAAAATAATTTATCTTCTTCACTTTGAGGAAGTCTAACTGATTTGACGAAAGTCGGATAAGAAGGGTAGATACTGTCAGCAAGATAATACGTCATATTATACGGACGTTGATTCACAAAGAAGTTGACTCGTGGAGTATTTCCTTGTTCAACATCATCAAACACCGACAACCGATCCAGAACATTTATATCGTTCAATGTGCCCAGACATCCGAAAAATGCCTGCCAGATCCATAAATCATGAGAGACAACTGCTTAAGTATTTTTTTTCCAGGTCATCTCGGTTAGGGGCGCATATTTTGAGGGGGTGGTTGGTTGGAAGATTGATTTTCAACATTAGGATTATTGTAGTTGAGAGGAAAATTACTGGAATTTTGAGTGTTGAAATGATTGTTATTGTGATCCACTTCACTAAAAAGAGGGGTTTTTTTTAGGTTGATGAAGGATAATTAGGAAATTTATATGGAAAAGGAGGGATTTTTTGCTGTGTCGAAATCAAATGAAAGAAAAGTCTATTTATAGAGATTTTTTTTTGATATAGATAATGGCCTTTGATAATTCGGGTGTGTTTGGATAAAATAAAAATCACAAAGACCAATAGGAAACTGACACGTGGCTTTAAAGGAAAAAAAAAAAAAAAAACTGGAGCTGAAGGCCTCACGCGCCCCTGCCGGCCGTGAGGCTCACGCGCCATGTCGGCCCAATCAAGGGGCGACACGTGGCATAAATCCAGCCCAAAAAAATTTATTCAACCCGATTGAATAAATTCAATTAATGGCCCACTTTTTTTTTCAACTACCTTCTACAATGATTTTTAACATATTCAATGGTTGAATTTGGAAATTCAACTAGCCATTGGAGATGGTCTTATTGCTTAACACTCTCTCGTCTACTCGTGTCAAGATTTCGGTTAGCCGGTTCAGCGTTCGCACGGTTTTTTTTTTTTATGTTGATTTTAGACTTTTTTTAGTTAGTTAAATTTAGAATTTTTTAAAACAAAGTAGAAATATAAAAGAAAAAAAGATTGTACCCTTTAAATTTTATTAATAATAAAAAAATATTACAATGAGGTGAACAACAAACCAAATATTTTCCTTTTATAATTAAGGGAGAACAAATTCGGCGAGATGTTGAGTTTTTACCTACCTGCCTTGGCAAATGACAGTATCCATTGTTGGCATGACATAAATATTGTTGAGGACAATAGTTGCATTTTTGCAAATATATTTTCGGTATTATCAATTTTATCTTCTTGAAGTGTTTAGTGAAAAAGGTTAGATGACTTGGGTCTAGGCGTGTCATTTGTTTGAGTAGTATCCAAGTGAATGAAGGATGAAAATATGGATGCTTGATGAAAATACGGAAGTTGAATGATGATTTGAGTTTGAGAATTAAAGAAATGTACTATCTTTGTTAGAGAAAATTAAGAGAAGGTTAAAAGAGTTTTGTGTGAAAAAAATGTGAGAAGAGGGGTGTTATTTATAGTTCAAACAAAATTAATTTTTACATGAATTGAAAATGGTATAAAAAACAGTCAAAACGACTATTTTTTATTAAATAGTCGTTAGTTAACGGACTTAACGAATATATTGCTTGGGTGAAAAGCTTGTAGTTGATGCCTTAATGATTTTTGAAGCCACCAGATACAATCTTATCAATTTATCTTAAAGTTTTCATATCAGTTTATCTTATTGTTTTCATAGTTGTAGGATTACTTTTCGAGAAAAAAATAATGCATAATGTCTTTTTTATATATATTTTATCATAATATTAGAGAATGAGTTTTGATTTTGAAAATCATATATATATATATATATATATATATATATATATATATATATATAAAGATGTTATTAGATTTATAATTAAATCTGTTAAATCGTTTAAATGTTTATCTACTGTGTATAAACTATGTTTATACTTGTTTTTAAAGCGACAAACAAATTTATAATTTTAAAATTTATAAATCTTAAACTTTGTAATCCATCAATTCCTTCATATATATAACTTTGTTTTGGTACTAATATTTCATTATTTTGTTCTTTCATATCGTCTAGAGACCATTCAAGTCCTGTTAATTCTTCTTGGTCTATTTTAGTTGGATCTATCATTTGTATAGATTTTGAGGCTATTGTATTTACAATTCCTTCTATATTAACTTTATATTTCACCTCCATGAAAATGATGATTAAGTGTCGTTACTAAAAACGATGATTTAGTGTCGTTCACTGTAAAACGTTGATTAAATTAGGGGTGTAAGTGGTTCGGAACCGAACCAAACCAAACCACGCGATTTAGTTCGGTTTTCAAGCAATAGTGGTTTGGTTTGGTTCGATTCCAAAATTTTTCAAACTGTGTGGTTCGGTTTGGTTTGCGGTCTGTACCCCAAACTACGGTTCGAGACCGCGAGACCGAACCACCAAACCGAACCGATAAACCAAACCAACAAATCGTTCGATAGTAACCGTAGATATGTATATCTTTCATATTCGCCTCACATTCAGATTTGAAAACCTCTCATTCTATTCATAGGTTTTAGCGCATAACCCTTTTTTTTCTTTTGGTTAATCTTCCTGTAATAATGTTAATTCACTTTTTATCACATATCATTACAAGTACTCAAATGGCTTGTTGTTATCATAAACATTTAATCACAATTGCATTTAAATTTTGAATCTCTTCTTTATGCTATGTCTGGAAAATTCCAACAAACATGACAATGAATTGTGTAGTCTGAAATCATGTTCTAATTAATGGTTTAAGCTGTGTCCTATTTTATGGTTTGAACCATGGTATAAACCGCGATTCGGACCGTAAAATCAAACCGCGATTCGAACCAAATCGAACCAAACCAAGGTGGTTTAGTTCGGTTCGGTTTGAATTTTTTCATGGTTTGGTTCGGTTTGAGATTTTTCCAAACCGATAACTAGTGGTTTTGTCTGTAAATTGGCATAAATCGAACCAAACTGAACCATTTACACCCCTAGAATAAATGTTGTTCACTAAACGATATAAACTGAAGTACGACCATGGGTCATAAACCGGGCAAGGCCCAATGGATTGGGCCCAAAATATAATTCATACAAGTCTCAAATGCGACATAGGGAATGGGCTTCCCTACCTATGCTCGTCGTGCCTCCTCGTCATTTCCCACTATGTCGACATAGAAATAGCAGATAGAATAGTATGACTAAGGCCACAAAGCTGATATATGCCAACAAGGCACTCTAATATGCCGACAAGGAATCCATTAAACCCGACCAAGGCTTCCTCAAATGACGACCTGAACTTTCTCGGTCAACACTAAGACAAGGGGAATGGGCTTCCCTACCCTTGCTCTTCTCTTCCTCGTTATTCATACATGTCGACCAATATCATATGTCGAGTAGCAAGCCTCCTGGGCATACGTATAGAAGGCAAACATAATCTTACTCAAACAAGGCATGTAGGAAGTTATAATTTAACTAGGATTATAACTCTCCTCTCACACAACTTCCAATTCAAAGATGGACTCTACATCCTAGCTCTATAAATACAAGCCATAATTCACATAATTCTGGTACGTTTTACACACGCATGTTTTGACTCTTAACTCTTGTCAATTGATTTTCTCTCTATATCACACGAATACTTACTCTCACATCGGAGGGCCTTCGCTGGTGAAGTCCCGGCATAGTTTACTTGTTTGTTCATCTTTTTCAGGCTATTCAAACATCCAGGATATAACCTGCCGCTGGATTTGGGCTGATCCGAACGTTTTTGGTATCATCATTCACTTTTTAAAAGATGATTGAGTAACGTTCAATATAAAAATGATGATTGATTGTCGTTCAATATAAAAACGATTATTACAGTCACTTACGAAGATCGAAGAAAAAGAAGATATGTACGGGCGCACAAGATTATGTGGATGTGATAAGTATGAAACTGATGCGAATTTCATGCTTCAATATTGTCACATTCGGCACAACATAAGTTACAATATTAAATTTTTGTTGCTAGGATATTTTTTACTTATTAAATATATTTAGTTACCTAGTTGGTTATTGTCATTTAGCCAACTTATAAAAGTTATCTAAGTTAAGATTTGATGATGCCAAAAACGATCGGATCAGCCCAAATCTAGCGACATGTTGTATCCTGTACGATCATCTACTTGTACAATTTCTATCTGGCTAAAGGCACAAAGTCAGGACGACCTCGAATAATCAGTCGATCTCGACCTACAGACACAAGCGTCTATCTACGACCCAATCCGTAACCGTCTCCTACAATCATGGAGATCATTACGCCTACATTGTCTCCACAATTTAAGGGATTCGATACGATCCTACATCACTACTATATATACCAGACAACATCCTACGTTAAAAGTGAATGTACGCTCGCCAAAAATAAGTAAATGAGAGTCGCCACGCCGTTTTAAAGGAAACATTGAAAACCTTTTTTGAAAAGAGAAAGTGGGTTCGGGGGTCAGATTACGTGTTGGGAAGAACTGGGAGTTCACCCAACATGCCTCGTAAACGAGTCTTTCTAACATTCAACATCCAAAATCATTCACAAGTGTGTGCAATTGTGTGAGACAAAATATGTAATAAAATGCATATTAATGCTTTGTTTATTGATCAACGAAGGAAATTACATCTTGTGAGCCACTTAGTATGGGAGGCCACATCCCAATTACAATGAAGATTGAACAGGGATTACAACTGAAATAAACCTTCTGCAGGTGGCTAGTTATGTCTCACGACCCAGGACCTGGGGTGGCCAGTTGTGTCGCGTGACACAACATGCCACTCTGTAGAGGTTTTACACAACTTACTTACAGACTGCACAAAGAACCACCTAAACCGAATTACATCAGAGATTCAATTCAGGGAACACATATATCAATAATCAATCATTCAAGAGGGTGTGAATATGGGATGATCCACCCTCTCTTGATGAACATGCATGATTATATCAAAATAAATTTATGAGCATGCAATAACATGGAACAATGAACTATCCACAAAAATAGAGATTTAAATAGAGAGATTGCGGTTTGACATCATTAGCAGCTTGTGCATGAAATCATATGAAAATGGCATGAGCAAGCATGGAATTGAGAGATGTAGGGAGAGAGACTCGTTACCCTTGTAGATCCTCAATCTCTACACCAAGTTAGGTGTAGAGACCTTCAGCTCAGCTGCAGAAAATGGATTAGAATCCTCAGATTATGAGGGGCTTTGGACCTTCAATGTGTATGAAGTGTATGAGAGTAAGTGGATGAATTGTGGATGGGAGAGAGAATGATTTGGGAGAATTGGTGTATGTTTGAGGAGAAGGACGAGCTTTTGGAGAGATTTTGGTAGAGTGACCTTAGGGAGGCTGGAAGGGATCCCAAAATGAGAGGAGGAGGGTCCAATTTATAGGCTGCAGGGAATGTCCACTTGTGTCGCATGACACAACAAAGATAACCGTTTTCGTTCTAGAAACCTGCAAGGTGGCAGTCTGGAATGATCGACATGGCTTGTTGTGTTGCACGACAGAAGGAGACATAACCGTTTTCCTTCTAGAAACATGCAAGGTGGCGAATTCTGGACCCTTCCTGGGTAATTCCTTATAGGTCCAAACAGAATTAATACCCCAAAGGTCCTTCTGCATGGGAAAAAGACCGAAAGGTACTTCCTTAGCAAGAAACTTATAAAAAGTTCTCGAAAGCCTCGAAATGGATCGGAAATTTACCAAAATGCTCCCTAGTGCACTTTTATTGAGCAAAAGGCACCTTTATTGGGTCGCGAGTTGGATTGGGGTACTCACAGTGCCCCTCGGCAACGTCACTTATGGAAGAAGTGAGGTTGTCGATAAGAAGGATCCCAAGCCTAATGAGTGGCTGGTGGGAAAGATAGACCAGAGTGGTCAAATTACCGGACCTGCTGGGGATATGGCAAATGAAGGAAAATGATTGATGTGATTGGAATAGTTGGACCTTTTTAGAAAGGATTCCTACGTATCCCTAAAAGGGATTCAAGGCATATCATAGTTCGAAGACATAGGAACGAGCCTAAAGAGGTGTAGGAACAAGCCCAAAGAGGTATAGGAATAAGCCTAAAGAGGCATAGGAACAAGCCTAAAGAGGTATATGAACGAGCCTAAAGAGGTATAGGAACAAGCCTAAAGAGGTATAGGAACAAGCCTAAACAAGTCTAAAGAGGTATAGGAACAAGCATAACGGGGTATAGGAACAAGCCTAAAGGGGTATAGGAACAATCCTAAAGAGGTATAGGAACAAGCCTAATGGGGTATAGGAACAAGCCTAAAGGGGTATAGGAACAAGCCTAAAAAGGTATAGGAACAAGCCTAAAGGGGTATAGGAACAAGCCTAAAGAGGTATAGGAACAAGCCTAAAGAGGATGATCGAGATTAACTCAAAAGTATCGCGAGATGAACTCCAAGACTTTTCCGAGAAAGCAAACATAAGACAAGATGATTTGCAGTTGAAATGAGATATACTTTCATACCTGTACTGTGCTTACCTGCAAGGGTTGTACACACGAGAGGTGATCGCTTGGGGTGATTGGCTGGCTTTGGAAGCACTTGCCGAGTAGAACACGAACTTTGCTGTTAAGATTACTGGAAAACAGACTTTGCTGACGATTTACCGTTGCAAGACGGGCTCTGCTGATGATTTGCCGTTGCAAGACGGGTATTGCTGATGATTTTCCATTGCAAGACGGATATTACTGATGATTTTCCATTGCAAGACGGACTTTGTTGATGATTTTCCGTTGCAAGACGGGTATTGCTGATGATTTGCCGTTGCAAGATGGGATTTTTGATGATTTGCCATTGCAAGACGGGTATTGATGATGATTTGCCATGCCAGATGAACTTTCTTTGTCATTTTGAGACATGATGAGCACTATTGCTTGGAGATTGAGGCAGCTGAGGCTCTTTCAAATAATATTGATGAATCCGAAGATGATGAGACTGATGAAGATGATGAAGGCAGAATATGCCACCTGCAGGATTTGAAATCCTTTGTCTAGATTGTGATTTGAGGAGCAATCCCCATGATCAGATTATAATCACTTGATTATTGTACCCCGTGGGGGAAAAAACACAACACTCTAGGTACTTTGCATTAATTTGAAATCAATTATTGTTAATTTTATGCATTGCTAGACTTTATTGCACGAGTCCATCTATCTCGGCTGGGGATGAAAATGGAGTGAGGATTTTGTATGGCTTGATGAGGTGATTTGTATGTAGCAGTATGCTATGATGGATTTATGATGGTGTATGGATTGCGAACCCTCTCCCATATATTTGAGAAGTGTATGGGTGATGAATGAGATGGTGCAGCCTAGGCAAGTCGGGGATGCTCCCGGGAATACAGATTACAGCAGGTGAGCAGATGATTGTTGGCTGATAAGAACAAAGTGTGTCGCGCACCCGAGACGGCAAGCATCAGAGGAAGTGCAGAGAATGCCCTGGCTTTGAAGAGATGACTAGACGAAACCTAGATTTTGAGGAGGTGACTTGGCGAAGCCCCAGTTGATAATGCAAAGCAATCCCGAAGTGAATCCAATAAGGAGCACATCCATCATGTAGCAAAGTGGATGCAGAGAATACCCTGGCAAAAATACCGATACGGGATAGCCTGAGAGAACAGCTTAGCAAAGCCCCAGCTTGAAGAGATCCAAGGCAGCCCTATTGCAGACATAATCATCATGTGGCCAAGGAGACACCCATCTTTCAAACTTTAGTAAATCAGTCATTGGACAAGACTCGGAAATGTATACGTGCAGGGGCACATCTTTCGAAAAGTGGGAATGAATCTCGATTTTGTGTAACACACTCGCTTTGGGTTTGACTCTTTTGAGAGAGTATAAGCGTAATGAGTTGTGGAAAAGTGTATGGAAGCCCCTGCTGACAGAAAGACAATATTTGGATCTATTTTCCTATGATGTAGAAAAAGAAGACTTGTCGAGACATTTGAAAACTTGTCTTATTCATGATGATCACAGGACTGCTTAAAACCCTTTATTAATGTTCGGGTTATTCAACCACTAATCCTGATATGAACAAATATTTCGATTAATCACAAGGAGAAAACCAACTGATATCAAGAATCATATTTGGAAAGGTGGAAAGAGGATTCGTGTATGGGGACGGTGAATGTGCGCTCACCGAAATTGGATTTCGAAAATAAAGGAGTCGCCACGCCGTTTTAAGAGGAAACATTGAAAACCTTTTTGAGAGAGAAAATACGGGTTTGGGGTCAGGTTACGTGTTGGGAAGAACCGAGAGTTCACCCAACACGCCTCGTCCGTAGACGAGTCTTTCAATTAAACATCCAAGCAAATCCAAAAGTGTGTGCAAGTGTTGACAATGAACAAATGTGGTAAATATGCATTTTATTAATATGAATCGAGGCTTACAACTCGTGAGCCCATTATTTAGGGAGGCCACATCCCTTCTACAACAATCTAAAACAGATTACAAGAGAAAAGGTTTCTGCAGATAGGTCACGATATGTCGCATGACACATGATACAGGTGACCACATATGTTGCGTGACACAGGATCACCTTGGAACAATGTGTCGCGTGACATACAGAGGCCATCTGTAGAAACTTACACAATGAACACCAGAATCAACAAAAACTAACACAGATCTAATTAATTGACCAGATTAGATATGAAATACAGAAATAACGACAAATCGACCCCGGGAGTGTGGATATGGATAGATCCACACCCCCTTGGGGTTTAAACACCAAATTCAAGCAAGTATTCAACAATAGTAGCTCAATTACACAGATTAGACAAGTTAAACAGAGAGATTACGATTGGGATTCAGTAATCTAGACGGATAGAGTCTGATTACTGAATCCTAACAGAAGTAGACAATAGAATTATGAAGAATTGAGTAGAAGGAAGAGAGAAGAGGGAGTTTGAGATTTGTTACCCTTGTTGCTTCCACGAATTTTGTATCAAGTTAGATACAGAACCCTCCAATTTGCTGCTTCTGGTCTTGGGGGCCTGAGAGAATTAGTGCAAAGGATTCAAGTGGTTTGGTTTGGGAAAATGGGTTTGGATTGGAGGGAATTGGGTAGGTTGAAGATAGGAGAGATAGAGAGTTGTGTTTGGGGGATTCGTTACGATGCAATTTCTGCAGAGTAACAGTAGGCTAAAGTTGGGATCCATTTCTGAGAGGGGGAGGGTCTTATTTATAGGCTGCAGTTAGTGGTCACCTTGTGTCGCACGACTATTCGTAACCACTTTCCATGCCTCGACTTGTCGCGTGACACAAGGTGGCCTCAACCGTTTTTTGCGCCAAAACCAGTTTCTGGAACATTCAGGCCTAAATACCTAAAAAGTCCAAAAAGGTTTATTCCCAACAGGTCCCTTGGCATGAGTAAGGTACCAAAAGGTACTTCCTTCGCTGAAAACTTATGAAATGTTTCCGGAAGTCTCGGGATAGGCCGGGAATTTACCAAAATATCCCTTAATGCAATTTTATTACATTAAAATGCATCTAAAAGGTTTCAAATTGGATTGGCGTACTTATAGAGCCCCTCGGCAATGTCACTTTTGGAAAAAGTGGAGTTGTCGATAAAATAAGACCCAATCCCAATGAGCATCAAGGGATAAGGTAACGGGCTAGAGGGTAAATCGGGGAGTCTGATGGCTGGACCTTTCTGAGAAAGGATTCCTACGTATCCCTTAAGAAGGGAATCAAGCCAAATCGTAGTTCGGAATTACTAAAACTAATTCATAAGCAAGAAAGGGGTAGAGATGCATCTTCATACCTTTGCTGTGCTTACCTGTGACTTCTTGAGGGGTCGGTACTACTGCGGTTGGCTAGTAGCTGCCTTTTGTGCCAAGTTGTAGCTGTCGGAGGGTCTCATGCTGCAACTGGTATTTGCGAGTAGCTGCCGAAGGGTCTCATGCTATCGCTGTTGACGGGTTGTAGCTGCCGGAGGGTCTCATGCTACAACTGGTCTTTCGTGGATGCCGGAGGGTCTCACACCACTTCGTTGATGCAGGGTAGTTGCCGGAGGGTCTCACACTATTGCTGCTTCTCTTCGTGGAATCTTGCGGAGGGTCTCATACCACTACCTTTCTTTGGGGATAGGTGTAGCTGCCGGGGTCTCACGCTACTTCCTTCACTTTTTGTTGTTCTTTTACCGGTTTCTTCTTTGGACGGTCTTTGTTGATTGTTTGCTTTTCTTTTTGTGTCACGAACTTTGCTTGGGAAGCACAGGAACTTCGCTTTTGTACGTGCCTTGAGGCTGCGATCTTTTGCTTGGTAAACCGGGGACTTTGCATTTACGGGAGTTGGCTTCTTTTTTGGGATTTTTGCACAGTAAGCCGGGGACTACGCTTTACGGGAGTTGGCTTCTTTTGGTGCTTTGGGGCCGTTGATTTTCCTGAGCTCTGCTTGGGAGACTATCACAGATACGGGCTTCTCTTTTTTCTTTTGTTCTTTCTTCTTCTTTTTTTTTTGGTTTGGCCTGAGGGCCAGTCCTCGAGGTGTGGCGAGACTCAGTTGATCATTGTACCTGCGAGGGAGTCTACAGAGCATGCCATCAGGGGTCAAAATTGCAAATCATCAAATTACAGGGGTATTTTTGAAAATTTGGTTATGGGGATCGTTATGTCGCGCGGCTGTTTAAAGCCAGTGAACAGTCTTTTATAAAGGCGGACAGTCTTCAATTTTTCAACGCATTCTAGAGGGAGGTGGACGGTTTAGCAAGGAGAAGACATCCTTGTGTTCAATTTCGAGGGCGATCAATTGATTCTAGGGTTTGATTTTGCTCTTGGCTTGCAACCATGCCTCATAGACAACGTCCCACGAAGAAGGGACCTACTCAAGCTCAGTTGGCCGCTCGGAGAAAGAACGTTCTAAGGAATCAACGGCCATTCGTCCCTCAAATTGTGAGAGGAGATTTTTATCCCCAGCTAAAAGAGCACACTTCAGCGCCGGAGAAGAAAACGAAGGTAATCTTTTTTTTTTTTTGTAACCCTTGCCTTTTGTTGTTATGAAAAATCGGATTTTATGCCAAAATGATCGAATTCGTTCTCTCTGTTGGACTCATGAATTTATTGCATGCTTTGAGTTATCTAGAAGTTATGAATGTATGCTTAAATGCTCAAACCCTAGTTTTGCTTGAAAATTGAAATATGCAATTGATTTATTGACATGCTTTTCTTTTGGAAAGAATCCTGGGACATTCATACCTGTGCTGTGTTTACCTGCAGAAATTGCGTACCCGGGGCTCTCCAGAGGTTATCGGCCGGTTGTGGGATCTGCTGCCCGGCAGTCAGGAGCTTGATCATTCGTCGAAAGGCTTAGTATATGCTGCCGGGTTGGGCAATTCTTTGAGATGGCGAGGGCTGTTGGAGGTACTCAGAGGAGTGTTGGACTGGTGAAGGCGTTCAGGGAGTTCTGGTGGGAGACTACCCACTCTTTCCATTTTTCTTGGGGTGAGGCAACGGTCACGCCGTACGACTTTGCTGTTATTACCGGCCTTCCATTCTCTAATGAGCCTTTATTTATGGAGGAGCCTGCTTTGGATGATGACCCACAGCCTCCCACTGAGGCATACTTCATGGAGCTGATCGGCTTTGTTCCCCAGGACAAGAAGGGGAACGGATACGAGCTAGGGGATCTCCATGGCCAGATGGTTGAGCAGAGTAACGATTATCCAGTTGAGGTAGCGAGCTTTGAGGAGAGACGGGTTGAGAGCTCGAGCTTGGCTAGGGCTTTTGTTTGGGTCGGCTTTTCTGATATGTTGTTCATCAATGCCACATCTTCAGCTTTGCTTTCTTTGTTAGAGCTTTTGAGGGATTGGGCTACTGTTGGGACCCTGTCTTGGGGAGAGGCCGGATTGGCTGAGCTGTATCTGGCTCTTGATGATGTCAGTCGGGGGAAGGCTAAGTCCTTCAACTGCTGCCACTTAGCTTTTGAGGTATTTCTTGGTCTGATCTCCTCTTTCGAATATCATTTCTTTCTGTTCCCTCCTTTTCTTATCAATCTGTCTTTTCTTTGTCCTTTCTTTTCTCAGGCTTGGGCTTATGAGGTTATTGGTTGCTATGCTTGGCGGGTGGGGGAGGCGTACCCGGCCACTACATTTCCCACTATGAAGCACTGGGTGAAGGATGCACGACAGAAGGTTTGGACAGCGGATACCAAGGGACGGGTGACTGCCTCTTATGATGATACCATTATCTGCTTGCGGAGGACTCCCGGGAGTCTGACTCTATTTCCTTGGAGTGACCGATATGTTGGGGTTAATCTGGAGTATGCCCTTCATCGGCGCGAGTGCCGCAAGTTGCTGGTAGGCTTGTCTGGGGACGCTTTGTATTTGGGAGAGCGGGTTTATAGACAGCACGGCCCTGGTAGCGCTGCTAGAGTCCCCTTTGATCCTCCCGCTGATATGTGGTTCCCTCGGAATCTGGAGGAAGTGGCCGCTTTGATCCAGGGAGAGCCTGCTTTCAATTATACTAAGGATGATGGGGATTATGGAGCTTATGCGACGGAGAGGTTGAGGTCGCCGCAGGTGGCTCAGAGACGTGATGCTTAGGGCGCCGGCCCCTCTACTGGACATGTCGCAGACGCACCTTTGCCTCCTCCTTTTGTTGATTTTCAGGATGGAGATCATATGAGGTGGGCCCATCTCGATACCAGTCGGATTTATCCATATTTTCATCTCCCTGAGGGCACTCGATCTGTAAGTAACTGCCTTTTCTCCGTTTATTGTTTCGGACTGCTGAAAACCCTTGTCTTTCATGATGACTAGTTTTTGATTTTTCTTCTGTTTGATTCTTATCAGGTCTTGGCTGACACTTACTGGAGCTTTGCTCGTCATTATACTGGAGCCATGGATATGATTGATCAGCTGGTGAGGAGCAACCGTTATTTGAGGGAGCGGTGCTCGGCTCGAAGCTCTGATGATAGTGATTCCACACTCAGCTTGCCTGGCAAGAAGAGAGCTCGTACTGACATGTCCGCTGAGGATACACACTGGCCCACGACCAAGACTGTTCCTCGTCGTCCACCTAGCCCTTCCAGTTCTGATAGTGATGCCTCCAGAGATCCTCACGAGCTTGAGACTACAACCATTCCTATTATGCATGAGCTCTTCCGAGATGATCTCGTTGTTTACCATGATCCTGTTGCTGATCCGGATCCTGAGGAGGGAGATGCAGATGGAGAGGACAGCGAGGATGCTGATGGCGATGATGATAGCTCTGACGATGATGGTGGTTCTTACATTTCTGGAGATGATGGCTCGGAGTAGTTTCTTGGATTGATTTGTGGCTCTTTTGATTATTGTACCCTGCTTTGGCAAAAAACAGACAAAACACTCTTTTCCCCTTTTTTTATTTGCATTGCACCTAATACATTATTAGTAGTTATTAGTTGTTTGTGCGAGTCCACCTTTTTGGGAAGAATGGGAATGAATGGCTTTTGAATGGCTATGGCATGAGTATGAATGATTTGCATGTTTTGTCTTGTATATGTGAATGGTGAATGTGTATGTTATTTTGAATGAAACTCCCTCTCCCATGATGCTTGCAGGGTGTCTTTGTTGTTTTGCAGTTTGAAACAAGTCAGGGTGTGCCCTGGTACTAATCAGATTGCAGCTTGCTGATGTCTGGTGTTGGACTTACTATGTCGCACGACTCAAGGCAGCCAGGGTACATTCTGTCGCGTGACATGACAAGTCATGCTGACAGGCCTTCCAATCTAGGCTTCCACATTATTAAAAACTTTCCCCTTTTTGCCTAGGGTATGAAACCCAGTAGTCCCATCATGAAGTAGGCCTCTTGTAACAAAATCCATTCTCAAGTATTGATGTTATAGGAACAGCCCCGGGAATCACACACATACACATCAACCTCTGACCAAGCCCCAGTCTGCCACACAGTCTTTTGCAGCCCCAGGACGAGATTGATCTTCAGGTTTTAGTCAGTCATACGGCGAGCAAGACTTAAAAATGTTTTTATATGCAGGGACACATTTTTTTGAAGGTGGAATGAGTCTTGGGCCTGCGTATGACACACTCGCTTATGGGTTTGACTCTTTTGAGAGAGTGTAAGCATTACAAGGTGTGGAGAGTGTATGGAAGCCCCTGCTTGACAGAAATACAGTGTTTAGCTCTATATATATCCCTAAAAATGTAGAGAAGAAGACTTTCCGAGACACTTGAAAAATTATCTTATTCGTGATGATCACAAAGCTGCTTAAAACCCTTTATTGATGTTCGGATTAGTCAACCGCCAAAGCTAATATGAGTAAATATTTTTTATCAATCATGAGGAGAAAGCCAACTGATATCGAGATCAAAAAGGATGTGTGTATATGGACGGCCCTTGATGAGACCGGATTTTCCGAGATTTGATTATGATTTCGACCGAACCACTTATGGTTGCCTACGTTCCCCTCCATAGGAGGAGCTCAGGTCGCCGTAGTTCGGGCTTATCCTGAATGAAAAGAATGAACGATGAAATTTGGGGATTTGAGGACCTTTGAAGATTTTAAGAATTGAAATAACATGTCCTCTTGGAGTGTCGCTGGGAGACACGGATGTGAAGCCCCCAGTGGGACATTCACGGCAGGTGTTTGCAGAGGAGGAATAAAATATGCTCACATGCAACGTCGAATGAACGGAGAGAATTTGCACAATCTTCGCTTGATAATCTTTTGAGCCGGGATGGACTTGGCTCCGCTTTAAGCAACAATCTGTTTTAGATCTCGACGATATTGGAATTAAACTGCTATCCGGTAGGGACTGCGACTGGGCTTCGGGATTTCGATCGGTCTTTGGGTGATTCAGGATATCATGACCCCTTAAAACGAGAGGTCGGCTAGGCTTTTTTGCTGACTGTACCCCTAAAGACGAGAGGTGGCTTGCAGGGAAGTGTTTGGGATTTATAAGGTAAGGGAAATTTGCGATTGCATCTCCAATGCCTCTAAGAATGAGAGGTCAATCTTGGCTTTGGCTAAAGGCAAAGGTAAGGGTAACGATAGTGGGAATGTCCTCTAAAATTGAGAGGACGGCTTGGGATTGGTCAAGGTAGTGGTGAGGGACATCCGTGCTGTCTCTTTATTCACTCTGAGACTCCTCTTTGAGTGACGACCGGATCCTTTGACTTTGCTTTTGAGAGGATCGCTGGGATACTATGCTCTCTTTCTTTTCTCTTTATACTTTTTTTTGTGAGGAGAATTTCAGCTAGTCCCCAGGATGGATCATTGCTTTTCGTCGTTCTTGAGCTTGGAGACGGTCTATCTTTCTTTGAATCACGGGAGCCCCAAGGATAGTCCCTCTTCTTCTGGAGATGGCTAAATGGGTTTCAAAATGTGCCAATCTTGAATCGAAGGGGTATTGTTTAGTGAGGGTAAGGTAATGGCTTTCCTATGGGTGAAAGGTTTCAGCTGCATCCCCTACCGGATAGTCCGAACGAGATCAAGTCTTCATTTGCTTTCTTGAGTTTACTCTGAGAAAGATTCGTGCGAATTCATCGAGCAACGAGATAGCAAGGACGATTGGAAGGTATGTGAGCATATGGGAATCGAGGTGGGGAGTTGGTAAGCCCCAATTAGAGAATGATATCAGTTGATTTTCTCACTCTGATTAAATTAAACATTAGTCATTTCAAAACATTAGTCGGTGAGCAGCATGAGTGATTATGTAGAATAAGACCATTTCAATTTAAATGTAACGCGAGTGTGCTAGTAATGTCTCGAGTCTAGCAAGAATAGAAACAAATATTTTATTTATTGAAATAAAAGACTCATAACAAGGATGTAATAGACTCAAAATCATAAAAATGAAATCTTCTAGCAAGCATAAACAATCTAAGACCCTACGATGCCTGACTGACTGACTTCTTCACATGAGGAAACTTTAGAGCTGTGGAAAAGGATTATCGGCCACCTTAGGAGAAGCTTTCTCAATTCTACCTTCGTCAACCAGCTTCTGAATCAACATCTTCAGGGAACGCAGTCGTCGGTGGCATGACCAGGGTATTGATGATAATAACAATACTTGCTTCGATCGAAACTCAGATTGGGTTTGAGGGGATGGTAGTTATCAAGAGGCTTTATCATTCCTCTTCACATCAATCCATTGAAAGCTTCTTCAGTTGATATCCCGAGGTCATCGAATTCTCGCTTCTTGCGAGGAGGGAACTGACGGAAATCCCGGATATTGCCTCCTTCATGGGAACTTAGCTCGATCTTCCCCTCATCAATGAGTCCTTGAATGATTATCCTCAACTGTAAGCATGCATGGGTGACATGTCCTGAATATTGGTGATAGTCGCAATATTTGCTTGGATCCAGGTTTTCGTTGTGATGAAGAGGGATATAATTAACTAGTGGCTGAACTAAACCTCCGCTCACCAAAACCTTGAGAAATTGATTCATAGGCATCCCTACCTTTCTCCAATACGCTTTCTTTCTTCCTTTCTGTACTTTCTCTGGAGGGGACTCGGGTATTGCCATCCCTTCCTGGATAGGGCTCACAGCTGGAATAAAAGACATCTGATTCACAGTCACATATGAGGTCAATCCTGAACGCTGGTCTTGCGGAGATGATAAGATGAAACCATATGAACTCATTGGTGGTTGTGGAACATTTCCTTGTGGGGGAGCTTGGTCGGGGTGGAATAACAGTGATCCTTTCTGAGTGAAATAATGACATGACCCTTGGGAATCTGGCTGGTACTGACTCTTCACATCAGGTTGATTAGGAATACTGGAAACCTCAGGGATTGGCTATTCATCTTCAATCTGGGTTTGGATCACATGAGGTGCCGGGGAAAGAATCTCGTCTTGTCTATCTTCATTCACCCCTTTCATTACATTTCCATTCCCATACTCAACACCGCTGGCCTTGACGATTTCTTCGTATGATCCATCTTCGTGACGAATTATCGTGACCCCTCGGATGCGCATTTCTTCAACAAATCTAGAGTGAGTCTCTTCCTCTCGGGCTTTGGCAACTTGGGCGAGCAATTGAGCTTTGCATTCACGAACCATGGTGGCTTCAAGAGCAGCTCACAACTCTGCTACTGACAGGTCATTCATGTCCAACTGGACCGAAGTGAGGGGAAATCCAGACTGAGCGGATGGCATATCTCTTGCACCAGACATCTTTGAACAGTAGAATAGACGGGGACTTCGGAGGAAATTGCAAATATTTCAGAGATACGGACTGACTGATCACTCCTCGTAACAGAGCACGCACCCAAACTGGTCACTACTACAAAAAGGGTAGATTATAAGGTATTGAAGGGAAATTTTGAGGAACGGGACAGACTCGCACAAACAATCTTATTCATCTTCAAGTATAAATTAGTGTTTTAAATCCTAAGTACGGTTGGAAAAGGGGAAGCCTTTATTCATGCTAACTATACCTCGGGGAAGCCTAGGAACGTAACGTTCAAATTACACTAAATGCCTTGCTTTGAAATATATAATAGGTAATGATACCTAACCAAATTCTAACATCATTATGGAACGGAGAGGTTGTCCAAATTTCTAGGGAAATTTGGGCAGCATAACGGGTCTTTTCGAAGAATTTCGAAGAAAAATCCGGCATGACCTCTCGTCGGTGCACGTTGAAAATGCGACATGATCTCTCGTTTAGAACACGCCACGGTAGTGACATGTCCCCATGTGAAATCATGTTGCATTTGGCAACATGCCCACAAGATGCGAGGTTTAAGGGGAAGGTATAAGGACCTACGATATGTTTCAAAAACAATTCATTTTGTTGTAATAAAAACATTGTATCAAAAACCAACCGTGGGTATGGTTTAAGTGTGGTGCCGCCTATAACGCACTAGGGGGTTAGGTTTGATTTCAGGCGCTCAAGCGTAGGCGAATTTTATGGCCGTCCGCGATGCCGTCAATCGCACCCGAGGGTTCTAAGTCTAAGTGATGTAGTGTGCGGATGACTATATTCTTTTATTCACAAAAAACAAGATTTTTTTTTTTTTTTTTTTTAGAAAAAAGAAAACACACACACACACCCTCACAGGAGATACAGGAAACAACAATCAACTGAGCCACATTCGATCCGAGGGACTGCCCTCAAACCAGCCTTCTGAGTATCTATTCAGTGGCCACTCCTTGTCGCGTGACACAGGACATCAAGAGACAAAGATGTCGCACGACCTGGGTGGTCACTGAACCAACATTCTGCAACCATCAAATCAGTCCCTGCTTCTCTGTGGCAAGATCAAAGCGATAATATCTAATGCACAACACAATGACCACAAAGCACATAAGGCTCACAAGTTTCATAATCAACAAAATGCATGAACCACAAATGATTATCAAAGATGCACAACAAAAATGGATGTATTTGTGTTAGTGTGTATGCCCTAGGCTTATAGTTTCTATAAACCTTGATGTATCGTCTTTATCATTAATAAAAGAGAAATTTTATTATTGATTAATATATGTTTTTGCATGTTTATTATATTAATCTGTGTCCCTAGTTATTTAGTATAAGTTGGTAATGGATGATCATAGAGATGATCATATGCATAAAGATGCACATTACAAACTTGTAAATAACTAGTATAATTGTCAATGGATAATCATATGATGATTATATGCATAGAGATGCACATTGAAATTATGGATACTTGTTACAGAACAAGTAACTGGACTTGACCCGTATGAGATTTATGTCATGGTCAAATGTCATAATTAAATCTCATATGGTCACTTCATTTAGTCCTTAGACCTGAGATTATCATGACCTTACATATGATGAAAGTTATGTTTGATTTTAGTCAAACGGTATCTTAACACGATATCTATAAAGGCTAATTTTGGCATGATCGGATTCATGATGGGAAGGATGATAAGTCAAGATGGAATTTGTCCCTCGAAAGAGAGATGTTTTGCTTGGGCCCTTCGATGAGTGATAATGATGAAAGAGTGTGGCCACACCCCAATGTGATTGGATTATCATTATACTCAAGATCGAGAAAGCATTGAACAAATACAAGTTGACGTGAACCATGACTTGTGTTCAATATAACATCGTGAGACAAAGGGAGAAATGGAAGTGTACCATTGGAAACGTGAACTCTTACGTTGTGTTATTTGGGTAGACATAATGGCTTGCTAGAGTCCGCTTATGTCTTATGAGGGTCGATATGATCGGACTCATTGCCAACATAATACAATCCTATTGGGTCACACACAAATAGAATGAATTGGTTGAACCGGAGGAAGAATGATTGAGAGTCTCGGTATACGGCTACATATGTCACGCGACATATTAAGCCAATGGCTTAATATACCGCGCGACATAATAAGCCCGTACGCGGTTTGACTGTCTCCTAATACGATTAGGAGACGTATTCTTACTATTGTAGTATAAATACGAGTGCATCGGACCTAATTAGCTAGCCGAATTTTTCAATAAATTCTCAATAAAAAGTCCTCTCAATATTCTTCCATAAGTTTTAGGAATCTAGCAATTCCCAACCCGAGAATCGTTCTCGACATTCATATTTGTGTGGATTACCAAAAGAGGGTCTTAATTTGTTCAAACAAATCAAAGGCCTAGAGTTCAAATCTGAAGATCCAAAGAAGTTGAAGATTCGAAGATTTGAAGGTCAAAAAGTTTGTGATTACGAATCACATAATTATCCGTTCGATAGCTCAAGACCGGAAAGCAAAAAGGTTGGTAAATTCTATCTCATAGGAATTCAATTTAATCGTATAGAACGGATCTTAGGGCTTGGGTTTTGTGTTAATTTGATGCTTAATTCCGCTGCGCATGGACCCATAAAACCCAACAATTTGATGTCTAATTTAATGAAAGCTTGACCCACTTAACATTTGAAAAACAGGTTTTCAAAGTCAATAGTCCCCAGCGGAGTCGCCACTGAATGTGCGCTTGCCGAAATTGGATTTCGAAAATAAAGGAGTCGCCACGCCGTTTTAAGAGGAAACATTGAAAACCTTTTTGAGAGAGAAAATACGGGTTCGGGGGTCAGGTTACGTGTTGAAAAGAACCGAGAGTTCACCCAACACGCCTCATCCGTAGACGAGTCTTTCAATTAAACATCCAAGCAAATCCAAAAGTGTGTGCAAGTGTTGACAATGAACAAGTGTGGTAAATATGCATTTTATTAATATGAATCGAGGCTTACAACTCGTGAGCCCATTATTTAGGGAGGCCACATCCCTGCTACAACAATCTAAAACAGATTACAAGAGAAAAGGTTTCTGCAGATAGGTCACGATATGTCGCATGACACATGATACAGGTGACCACATATGTCGCGTGACACAGGATCACCTTGGAACAATGTGTCGCGTGACATACAGAGGCCATCTGCAGAAACTTACACAATGAACACCAGAATCAACAACAACTAACACAGATCTAATTAATTGACCAGATTAGATACGAAATACAGAAATAACGACAAATCGACCCCGGGAGTGTGGATATGGATAGATCCACACCCCCTTGGGGTTTAAACACCAAATTCAAGCAAGTATTCAACAATAGTAGCTCAATTACACAGATTAGACAAGTTAAACAGAGAGATTGCGATTGGGATTCAGTAATCTAGACGGATAGAGTCCGACATCGAATCCTAACGAAAGAAGTAGACAATAGAATTATGAAGAATTGAGTAGAAGGAAGAGAGAAGAGGGAGTTTGAGATTTGTTACCCTTGTTGCTTCCACGAATTACGTATCAAGTTAGATCTGAGAACCCTTTAATTCTTTAGCTTCTGGTCTTGGGGGCCTGAGAGAATTGGTGCAAAGGATTCAAGTGGTTTGGTTTGGGAAAATGGGTTTGGATTGGAGGGAATTGGGTAG
Organism: Adenophora triphylla var. japonica; assembly: GCA_022495995.1. Taxonomy (NCBI): domain Eukaryota; kingdom Viridiplantae; phylum Streptophyta; class Magnoliopsida; order Asterales; family Campanulaceae; genus Adenophora; species Adenophora triphylla. Next base: position 129,170 of record JAFEMH010004394.1, on the reverse strand, counting down.
GTTGAAGATAGGAGAGAGAGAGAGTTGTGTTTGGGGGATTCGTTACGATGCAATTTCTGCAGAGTAATAGTAGGCTGAAGTTGGGATCCATTTCTGAGAGGGGGAGGGTCTTATTTATAGGCTGCAGTTAGTGGTCACCTTGTGTCGCACGACTATACGTAACCACTTTCCATGCCTCGACTTGTCGCGTGACACAAGGTGGCCTCAATCGTTTTTGGCGCCAAAACCAGTTTCTGGAACATTCAGGCCTAAATATCTAAAAAGTCCAAAAAGGTTTATTCCCAACAGGTCCCTTGGCATGAGTAAGGTATCAAAAGGTACTTCCTTCGCGGGAAACTTATGAAATGTTTCCGGATGTCTCGGGATAGGCCGAGAATTTACCAAAACGCCCCTTAATGCAATTTTATTACATTAAAATGCATCTAAAAGGTTGCGAATTGGATTGGCGTACTTACAGACGACCCTTGATGAGACCGGATTTTCTGAGATTTGAATGTGTTTGTGACCGGACCATTTCTGGTTGCCTACGTTCCCCTCAATGTGAGGAGCTCAGGTCGCCATAGTTCGAGCTTATCGCGATTGAGAAGAGAAGGAATGTGAAAATTCGAGATTTTGAGGACCTTTGAGGATTTGAGGATTTTTTTGAGGATCGGAGAATTGAAGAACATATCTCCCTGGGAGTGTCAATGAAGGACACGGATGCAAAGCCCTAGTGAGGCGTTCACGGGAAGTGTTTGTGGAGAAGAAATGACATATGCTCACATGAAGTGCCAAATGAATTAGGTTTGAATTTACATAATCTTTGATTGATGACCTTGAACCTAGATGGATTAGATTCCAACTTAAGCAAGCAACAAAGCATTAATTTGATTTAGATCTCGAAGATATTAGAATGAAACTGCTATCCGATAGGAACTGTAGCTGGGTTTCAGGGTTTCGATCGTCCATCTGGTGTTTTGGATCTTTGTGTACATCATGACCTCTTAAGATGAGAGGTCGGCTGGGCTTTTTACTGACTGAACTTTTAAAGATGAGAGGTTGACTTTCAAGGATGTGTTTGGGATTTCTATGGCGAGGAGATTGATTGCCTCTAAGAATGAGAGGTCGAAATTGGCCAAAGGCAAGGGCAATGGTAGTGGGAATATCCTCTAAAAATGAGAGGATGGCTTGGGATTGGTTTTGTGGATGCTGGTGAGAGGAAATTCAAGCTATCGAGAACTTTTGTGAACTTGAGAGAATTCGGGCTTCTTTTGAAAATTGGAGAGCCTCTTGAGAAGTCGAGGACTTTGAGATATTTGGGAGGATTCAACATCCTTTTGATAATTGGAAGGCCTCTTAAGAAGTTGAGGACTTTCACTGAAATTGTGAGGATTTAAAATCCTTCTTTTTGAGAATTTGGAAGGCCTCTTGAGGAGTTGAGGATTATATCTGTCATTCCTTCATGAATTGAATATTTTGTGCATCGCCGATCCTAAAAGCTAACTTCTTGGCATTGCTTGGACTTCTCTCAGCAAGGAGCAAAGATGATGGCTAAACAGGGTTTTAAAACATGCCGATCTTGAAATGAAAGGGTATCGTTTAGTGAGGGTGAGGTAATGGCTTCCCTAGGGTGAAAGGCTTCAACCGCAATCCCTACCAGATGATCTAAACGAGATTAAGTCTTCATTGCATGTTTAAACTTATTTGAGAAAGATTAATGCAAATTCATTGAGCAACGAAACGCTGAGTATGGTGAAAGAGATGTGAGCATATGAGATGTGAGATGGGGAATTGATGAGCCCCAATTTGAGAAGGATATCAGTTGATTTTCTCACTTTGATTAATTCTAACATTAATTATTTCAATGACTTATTGATTGAGCAGCACAAGTGATCATATAGAATAAGACCATTTCAATTAAGTGTAATGTGGGTGTGCAAGTGATGTCTCGAGTCTAGCAAGAAGAGAAACAAAGACTTTTATTACTGAAAGCAAAGACTAGTCCACAATGGACTTAACAGACTCGTGCCCAACAACAGATATTCATTAATGACATGAAAAAACAATCTAGACCCTACGATGACTGATTGACTGACTTCTTCAGATGGGAGACCCTTGAAATCATGGAAGAGGATTGGTAACCACGTTGGGGCGAGCTTTCTCAATCTTCCCTTCATCAATAAACCTTTGAATGAGCAATTTCAGAGGGACGCAGTCGTTGATGGTATGGCCAGGATATTGATGGTATCGGCAGTATTTGCTCGCATCCAAATTGGGATTGGGCTTAACAGGGTTGTAATTATCAAGAGGCTTTATCACCCCAGTCTTAACTAAACCACTAAATGCCTCTTCAGTAGTCATGCCAAGATCATCATACTTATTTGGCTGGCGAGGTAGAAACTTCCCACGGCTTTGACCAGTGCTTCCTCCCTGAAGGTTGTTGACACTATTGTCTTTGGCTAACTCTTTCTCTTTAGGGGCCATGGAAACTGGATTGACTATCCTGTAACGATAATCGCCACCATTAATTGCATTGGCATTTGGCGAAATATTGAAAAGTCGATTCTCACTACGAGCACCCATCCCTACCATCTCTCTCAAGTCAGGGTACCATCCATTCCTAATTGCTTCACGTAAAACTGGATTCACACAAGACAAGAAAATGTCCTTTTGGTCTTGTAAAGGAATCGGCTCGGATAACTCATTTAGCTTAGCATTCCACCTTTTGTAAAATTCAGTGATCGATTCATCGTTCTTTTGAATTGTACCAACCAAATCATCTCTAGTCGTGCGCCATTCAAGATTTCCCCTATACTTCTCAAGAAAGACTTCGGTAATCTGGCTCCAAGTAGAACGACTCTCTTGCTTCAAGGCGAGGAACCATGTGAGTGCTGGGTCCTTAAGAGTAAGATGGAAATGCGAAGCCATGAATTCAGGAGTACAACCCATCGCTCCCATAGTCATTACATAAGTGTCAATATGAGTCTTCGGACATGCTGTACCATCAAACTCCATTTTAGGCACTTTGAATTTATGTGGGAGGGGTGTCACCTGACCCGGATCAACTACCTTGAGACCACTGGATCCTACCGTCAATTTGTCGATCTGCTGCTGCATTTGTTTCAACAACATAGCCACTTCTGGAGTCATTAGGAAGGCGAGGGAATAGTAGGGGCAATAGTTGAAGAAGGAACAGAGCTGGCGAGCTGGAAAGGAGAGTTCCCAAAAGCATGTGTTGTAGCTGGAGGAAAACCAAAGGCGCTTGGCACATTCAAGATGCTATCAATTGGGCAAACCGAGCTAGGAAGCTGAGTATTCTGTACTGAAGGACCTTGAAATGAAGTACTAGCAGTCACATACAGAACTGAACCAAGACCAAGAGATGCACCTATCATAGGTTGAGAAAATCCACCCTAAAACTGGGACTGATTGAATTGATGATGTAGAAAGCCTTCACGATTAAACTTACTGCCAGAGAAATGGTACTGAGGACCATCCTGTACTCGAGGACCCCAGAATTGACCATACTGAATGTTGCTTTGCTGCTGAGAGCTTGGGATCCAAAAGCTCTGAGGGTTTTGATGAAACTGGGGTTGATAACCACCTGGAAACTGCAATCCATATTGAGTTGGAGGCAAAGAAGCATTAGGCAGAGGGGAAGATGTCAAGTCATAGAAGCTTGGCTGAGGTCCACCAAAACTAACTTGAGAGTGAACTTGATTCTGGATGGGCTGAGACATTGGATAAGAAGTCCTGCCTTGTGAATACACATTCATCTCATTCATCTGATAAGCGGGAGGAGGTGTAACTCCACAAGTAGGCTGAAAAGGGAGAGAAACATTGCCAGCCCCTAACTCGGTATCATAAGCCTCGGTGATTTCTTCATAAGAACCATCTTCACGACGGATGACAGCAATCCCTCGGACACGCATTGCTTCGACAAACCTAGCATGCGCTTCTTCTTCTCGAGCCTTGGTAGCTTGGACGAGCAATTGAGTCTCACGCTCATGAACCAGAGTGGCCTCAAGGGTAACCCTCAATTCTTCCATGGTCAAATCATCCAAACCCGGCTGACCCGTAGCAGATGAACCTCCGAATTGGGCGGATGACACATTCTCTGTACCAGACATCTCGAATACCAAAACAGACGAAGACTCTCCAGAAACTGCAACTGCCTCAGAGACACGAACCAAACGAGCATCGGGAATCGGAGCACGCACCCAACTTGCCGTAACCCTGCAGAGGTGGATAGGGGTCGATAAGGTGGTAGAGGAAAGGACCTTGAGAAGGTATGGGAGAGGAAAGAATGGGAAATGAGATGGACTCATGCGAGCGTTTTATATATGTTCAAGTAGAAAATAATGTCTTTTAAGTCTTATGAATGATTGGAAAAGGCTAAACCTTTATTTTCGCAATCTAAACCTCGAGGGGAACCTAGGGACACACCATCCAAAATACACCAAATGTATTGATTAAAAATAAATAATAGACAATAATACCTAAATAAAACCGAAGCATTTATGGGACGGACGAGCAATCCCGATTTCTGGGGAAATTTGGGCAGCATGCCGGGTATTCCTGAAGAATTTCAAGGAAAAATCCGGCATGACCTCTCGTCGGTGCACGTTGACAAGGCGACATGATCTCTCGTTAGAACATGTCGTGAGAGCGACATGTCCGTACGTGAAACCATGTTGCGTTGGTAACATGCCCATACGTGCTAGGTTTTGGGATAGGTATGAAAGTCCATTATTAATTTTGAAACAATCATTTTAGTATATTTTGAAAACGTTGTGTCAAAAAACCAACAGCTGGGTAAGCTGAAAAAGTGTGGTTTCACCTATGATGCGCTAGGGGGAAAGGATTGATATTAGGCACTCAAGCGTAGGCGACATACATCACCGTCCGCGATGCCGTCAACTGCACCAAATGGCTCTAAATCTAGTGATGTAGTGTGCGGATGACTAGATTCCTTTATTTGCGAAAAATAATTTTTTTGGATTTTTTATTTTTGAAAAGGGGGATAAAAGGAAAACAACACACACACCCCCCACATAGTATAACAATCAAATGATCATAACATGCCCAATGGACTGCCCTCCACCAAACTGATCAGCCTGCAGATTGGCCAAACTCTGTCGCGTGTGTTGGTCCCAAAGGTGCAACAAGAGTATGAAAACAGCTAGAGGGGGGGTGAATAGCTGTATAAAAATTTCTACTCTTTTTGAAAATTCAACCTTGGTTTACTTGAAATTTGAAAGTGTGGTCAAGTAAAAACCAACTTTTAAGCTTAGTAAAATGCACAGCGGAAGTTTTCTAAGTACAAAACTTAGTATTGAAAAATAGTGTGGTCGACCGCAAAAGTGAAAGTGTGGTCGACCGCGAGGTTGTAAATGGCTTAGGCAGATTTGTACTATAAACACAATTCAATATGGTGTTGGATAACTATGAAGATCAAACACAAGAAATAATATGAAAGATTAAGAACTTGAAATGTAAAGTGCAGAAAGTAAATGACACGATATTTGGAGAGGTTCAATCGTTAAAGATCTACGTCCTCTACCAAGATGGTTAGTCTTGGATTTTCTAAGGGAGATAGTATATTTGATTTGAGTAAATGTTACAAGGAATACAAAGTGAGAATCAAACAATCTCAAATCTAACTATCTTTTTCTATGAAGCAAATCCTAAACAATAACCGGTGTATGTGTGTGTGTGCAAGATTCAAGAGCTCTTTATAATGATAAAGAGAGAGCTTGATGAATCTATGGTGTTACAAAAGGGCTTGAGAGATTTTGGGTTGGATAATCTTGAAGGCTTGTAAGTGTTTAAAGATTCAAAGAAATCTGGAGATGATAAGCTTCAACACTTTGATAATTTCGACGTCTCTCTTTTTCTCAAGCTATCTTGTTATCTTCATGCTTGAACACAAGGTCTATTTATAACCTTGGAATGAAGATAGCCGTTGGAGTTTCGTGTTGAGCAAGCTTCAAGGACAATGTCTTTGTTGATGTATAATTGGAGCACGTGTCCTTTGTTGTCTCCATGTTGCGAGTTAGTGGCAAGGTGGTATCTTTGGTATGTCCTTTGTACGAAGTGACCAGTTTGTCACCAATTTTGAATTTTGGAGCAAATTACGCAGCGGTAAAATTCTACGAGTTAACTGCGAGTTGTGATCGAGTTAATTTCTCAATCTTCAAAAATGATGTGCGGTGCAGCAAGCTATGCGGTCAGGAATGAATTGCGGTTAGCAAGCTCAGGCGGTTGGCATGTCAATGCGGTCTGGACATGTTGATGCGGTTTGGACATGCTCCATGCGGTCAGCTTGAATGCGGTCGAAGAAGTGCTTCAAGTTTTCATAGTGCGGTCCAAGATGCGGTCGACCGCATGGTCAATTTTGAGCCAAAATTACTTAGAAATTTTAACCTAGAATAACCTACTCAAGCCTAAGCAATAAAATGGACTTAACTATATTTGAAGTTAGTAAGACTTCATACATTATGTCCTATAGTCCATATAAAGTAAAAATAGGTGATGGTATCAATCAAATTAAGTAATAGGAGGGGTTCATAGTAAGCATACCCAACAATCTCCCCCTATTTGATTGAGACCATTACCTACTATAACAAAGGCTAATTCATTGTACTTGGTAAAAACATGACCAAATAATTTAAGAATGGTAAATCATGTCCCAAGTCAATGCACACACTTAAGCCTAAGTCATAGATTTCTAACTTCCTATAAAGATAAAAGAATTTCATATTGGGAAGTAAGAAATAATCATTTAGTGCATTCAAATGATGTTAACATGAAGTGCATGAATGCGTTTAAACTAAATGTAAGAAACATGCATAAGTAAGGAATGTGAAAGATAGGTTATATGCATGAGTCAAAAATAATGCAATCATTATTCTACAAACAAGTAGTTTGAGTGAATAAAGTTTTCAAAAACCATAATGATGCATTTAGAGAGATTAATATTGTGGTTTACAGACTTTCAAAAAATTTAACAAAAGAAGGAAGCAATAAACAAAAGGCTTCCAGAAAGTCTTCATTAATCTTCTTTCTTCAACGCAAGTCATACGAATCACGGTCACGAACGACGACGTAATTTTTGACTGCTGGATCAGCTTGAGGAGCGGGAGGCTGGAGGAAGATCTTCGAGGCATGTGGAAAGCGAGGCTTCGGCTCCTATGGCTTGGAGAACTTTCTTCGGTTCGGCGGCTTCCTTGTTTGCTTTGCGGTTTGAAGTGCGGCCGAGATGATTCTCTATATTCGAAAGTTACCTCTTGAGGAGTTAGTGAGAATGTCAATCCTTGAAGTTTGAAAATCAATGCGGTTGGAATGAATTCCCAAGCTTTGAGTCGAGACTCTTGAATCTTTCTCCTAGTCTTGTAAAGGCGGCATTTACGGAGGTGTCAATATGGTCTTCAACTTTCTTGATTCTTTCAATAACATCGGTTTTATCGAGCCATTGCCTTGGATACTTCATCAACCGCAAGTTTCATTTCAGAGGATAAGCCATGTAAGAGGGCTTGAGTCAAGGTCCTCATAGCTTCTTTGATAAAATCTTGGGTGATGGATTACGGAGAAGGAATGAAGGGAGTGATGGGAGCGGCTTGGCTTGAGCTTGTGCCGGTATGACCCGGACATAATGTCTTTTAAGGCCTTTGTTATGAGAACACTCTCCCCTTAATGATCTCAATCAATAGGGAGGGAAGAGCATCAATTTTGGTATGAAGGCTTTTGTGAGGCTGCGGCCGAAGTGATTGAGATTTGATGAGTTGGGCAATCGGGATTGATTGTCAAGGCTGGATAGAGATGAAGGTTTCAATGGACTGGAGGATTTTGTTAAGGTCGGTGTTTTGAGGAGGCTCTTGAGAAGGGTGAGGGGCGAGAGGAGGAGTAGGCCCAGCTGCGGTTGACCGTGCGGTCCGATTGAGGTTCGAGGGAAAATTGGGTCTTTGCCAATTGTAGTATCCTCTTTTGGCTCATTTCCTTGGTTAGCGGCGGTTTCTTCATTTTTATCAACATTAACCCCTTCACCATTAGTAGGTTTTTCAAAACCTTCTTCAAGCCGATTGTCATCATCGGCAACCACCTTGGTTCTTGTTATCACCATATCCTCTGAATAGATGGAATTGAATCAACCAACCCATCGGATACTTCGTCATCGAGAATCATCAAGACCCAGTCGGCAATGGTTTGACTAACATTGACAAGTCTTGGCCTTTTCTTTGGTGAGGATTGATCATCGGTTATTTTCCTTTTCTCCCCACGAGAAGTAGCACCAAAGAGATGATTGAAAATTTCTGTTCTTTTAAGGCGAGAGGGGTTGGAGTTGGAGAGATGATAGGAGATTTTGGCTTGGGTTCATTTGACTTGGATGGAATTGGAGAGCTTGGCTTAGTGACTTTAGGAGCTGGGGCACTAAATTTTGAGAGTTTCACGAGGCTTGGATGGTGCGGTCGGCCGTGATGTTACGGTTGGCCAGTGGTTTCGGCTTGGAATGAAGGTTTGGCAATGCTTGGCTCTTGAATCTTGATTCCACCAGGTCTCCTTGGTGGATCAATGAATGAAGCTTTCTTCTTTGGAAGATCAATAGTTTTATCTTTTCCCTTGGCTTTTCTAGCCACTTCCCTTGAATCCTCGGGTTCCTTGAGTTTCTCAACACTTTGTCATCTTTGGTTAGTTTCTTACGTCCTTTCGAGAGGCACAAACTCTTCTTGGGGATCCTTCTTCCAAAGCGAATATACGGTTCATTGTCAAACTTTGTTACGAAAACTGCATTGTTTTTCTAGTGAATATCTTGGCCTTTGGAATTTCGGCTGAAGTTCATGATGCTGTCAATGTATTTGCCTATCTTCTCGGTTTGAGCCGAGAATGAGGAAATGAGTACAGTATGGGTTACGTACTTGTTATTACAGCGGCCTCATTCTTTTGATATTCAAGAATGCGGCTATCGACGTTGAAAGATGATCTTGGGCCAATGGAGTTTCCTACCAAGAAATATAGGCTGCGAGAAATCTTCCTTGATCATTATTGAAGTTTGCACGATTTCCGGTTTTGCGAAGAGAGAGTGTCCAACAAGATGGGCGATATGATACATTAGCTCATCAAAACTTTTTCTTGGAGTTGTAGTTCTGACGGTACTCCCAATCAATGACACAGAGAGATCATCCAAATCCTTTTGTTCTAGCTCCATAGGGTCGGTTACGGTGATTGGCATGTTAAGAACAAAAGCTATGTCTTCATAGTCAATATCGAGGAATTCCATGAATTTGAGTGCTAATTATCTTGATCCTTCTACCCTTATCATCTTTTACGGTTAGCTCTACGGCATTGTGAAAGAGCGATCCACCAAAGCGAGGGACATGGATTGATTGCTTCATGTCAAAGAAGGGCATAACTCAGATTTCTTAAACACTTTTAGCGAGAACTCTACCAAGAGCATCTTGAGCCGGATCTTTGCGATCAATAACCCACCCATGTATAAAATGACTAGTATTACGCAATAATAGAAAATGTTAGAATATAGAAAAATATATGTAAGTGCGGTTGACCGTAGTTTAAGGTAGCGTGCGGTCGGCCAAGTAATCTAGGGAGAAAGAGCAAGTCTTATGCGGTCGGCCGTGATATATGCGGTCAACCGTGATTTGGGTGAAAACAAGCAAGTAAAATTTGTAAGAAACATTTTGGATTAAAAAGTTTAAACAAGATTAATCGGAATCATAAACCAAAATATACGGAATTTCCCGAGAAATTCATCATGAATATTTGAAGAACATGAAGAACTATAAGAACATGAAGAACATAATTTCCAGTTTTACAGAGCATGTTTAAAAATCATATTTTCTTGCTCTTAATATAGGGAATTTCATTTAAATCAACAAACATACATGATTTAACTCAAATAAAAAGCGAAATTGAGTTTAAAACCCGGAAAACTCGAAACTTAGGTTTAACATAGTTCTTCATTTTGAGAAATCAAAGCACCATCTAAACATGAAATAGATAACATTTATGAGTTTCTAATGAAGAATCGAACATGGATAAGCAAAAATTTCAAGCAAGATAGCAACGCAAAATGGTATTTAATGAAACTAGGTTTCCGTTTTTCCGCCGTTGTGAGCAAATTTTTGAAATTCAAAAATCAAAAGGTTTTTAGAAAAATGACTCACCATTATCACGAATTTGGATATCTTGGATTCACTCTTTGATTCCTACTGAAGTATTTTGAGTTGAATCCGATTGAGAATGAGACATTTTATAGAGAGAATTTTAGAGAGAGAAAGTAGAGAGAGAAAGAAGAAGACGAAAAGAAATGCGAGGTGCGAGGTGACGGGGAAGGACGGGGAAGTGGAGAAGTGGAAACGGAGGTTATGGAGGGAGGTTAGTGCACGGTAATGTCCTTTGTGTAAGAGGATAGTCCTTTTGTCTTCACTATGACGGCCGATGAAATTTGAACATGTGGCATTTAAAGAAAAATATTTATCCTATAAAAATTTGATTTAAATAAATACGAGGAAAAATAATTGCAAAAGTACCCTTGTGCAATTATCTTGTCCTAATATGGACAAGTCCCATACAACACAAAGAGTTAGAACACTTACCTGGTGTCCTTAATAATACGGTTAAGTATGACTATTATGAGCCAAACGGTTGGCCGTATTGAAGGCTTCTACAAAGCCTAGAAATTATTCAAAGGCTCATGCGGTCCAATCTTATGCACGCGGTCCACTAGAGAATTGATAAAAACATTTTGGCATGCTAAAGGACTAGTGCGGTCGGCCGTGCATTGGCTTGATGCGGTCGGCAAGTGAAGAATTGAGCCATTCTTATTGACTGTCTTTGAGCATGAACTTGAAACACACAATTTGTTAGTTAAAAAAATAAGGACAAGTTTTACTTGAGTTCTAACATACCCATTTCTCCTCTTAAGAACACGAATCTCTTGGAGTCTAGAGCTTTGGTAAGAATGTACGCAATTTGATTGTCGGTACCAATATGCTCTAAATGAATGTTACCTTTTTCAACATGATCCTTGAGAAAGTGATATTTGATATCGATGTGTTTGGTTTTAGAGTGCATAACGGGGTTGTTTGATCTTGCAATGGGCGATGTATTGTCACAATAGATTGGACAATTTCCTTCATGAATGCCATAGTCAACTAGTTGTTGCTTCATCCACGGTATCGACAACGGCGGCTCAGCGGCGATGTATTCGGCCTCCGTTGTTGAGGCAGAACCTTGAAGCTTGTTTCTTGGCCCATGTAACAAGTCGATTTCCAAGGAAATGACAAGTTCACGGTGCTCTTCTGTCGATTGTGCGAGGCTGCATAATCTGCATCGAGAAACTGTAAGATCAAAAGATGGTTCTTTGGAATACCAAAGTCCAAGGTTAATAGTCCCAGATAGATAACGAATAATACGTTTTATAGCTATAAGGTGTGCTTCTCTAGGGTGCGCTTGATAGCGAGCACAAACACAAACAACGAACATGATATACGGTCTACTAGCAGTTAGATATAGTAAGGAGCCAATCATACCTCTATACAAAGTTTGATCAACTTTCTTACCTTTCAAGTCTTTGTCTAACTTGTTACTGTAGCCATAGGAGTGTCGTATGCTTTTGCATTTTCAAGTCCAAATTTCTTGATTAAGTCTTTAGTGTATTTTCCTTGGTTAAGGAAGATGCCATCATCACATTGTTTGATTTGGAGCCCAAGGAAGAAAGTGAGTTCTCCCATCATGCTCATCTCAAATTTGCTTTTCATGAGTTTCTCAAAACGCTTACACAAAATTTCATTAGTAGAGCCAAAAATGATATCATCAACATATATTTGAACAAGTAGTGTATGATCATTATATTTGGCAATGAAAAGAGTTGTGTCGATTTTACCTCGTTTGAAGCCCTTTTCTAAAAGAAATTTAGATAGAGTATCATACCATGCTCTTGGAGCTTGTTTGAGTCCATACAAAGCTTTTTGGAGTTTGTAGACATGATCAGGATGTTTGTTGTCTTCAAATCCAGGAGGTTGTGCAACATAGGCTGTCTCTTGAAGTTCACCGTTGAGAAATGCGCTCTTCACATCCATTTGATAAAGCTTGAATCTTTTGAAGGAGGCATAAGCTAAGAAAATTCTTATGGCTTCAAGTCTTGCAACGGGAGCGAAGGTTTCGTCGTAATCAATTCCTTCTTCTTGTCTATATCCTTGTGCAACCAACCTTGCTTTGTTTCTTGTTATGCTTCCATTCTCATCCATCTTGTTTCTAAACACCCATTTTGTACCAATTACTCCTTGATCCTTTGGTCTTGGAACTAAAGTCCAAACTTTACATCTTTCGAATTGGTTGAGCTCTTCTTGCATAGCCACAACCCAACTTGAATCTTGGAGTGCTTCATCAACTTTCTTTGGTTCAATTTGAGATATGAATGAAGTGTATTCATCATAGTGAGAACTTCTTGTTTGAACCCCCGAGAACAAATCACCAATGACATTGTTAATTGGGTGATCTCTAACCTCATGAATTTACGGAGGTAAGTCTGGTTGAGTTGTTTGTTGTTGAAGATCTTCAATAGGTACATCATTTGAGCTATCAAAGTAAGTGAGTTGAGGAATAGGCTCAATGGAATTTATGGGGTCGAGATTCAAGCTGCATCATCTTACGAATGAACATCTTCGGTAGGAATCTACGATGTTGGATTTGAGAAATTTGGTGCGGTTGATGTTGATGGATTTCCTTGAGTTGAGTGATTTTCTGATCTAGATGTATTTTGAGAAGAATTACCTGTCTCATTAGGCTCAGCAAAATCATCAGCAACATTTGGAGCCAAATGTGGCTCAAGGAGAGAATGTTCATCAAAAGTAACATGAACAGATTCTACTATCTTTAAACTATTTTTATTAAAAACACGAAAAGCTTTAGAATGTTTGGCATACCCAACAAAAATACCTTCATATGCTTTAGGAGCGAATTTACCTCGATGCTCTTTTCCATTATATAGAATAAAGCATTTGCATCCAAATATTTTGAAGAAGGCTATGTTGGGGGTTCTTCCTCTCCAAAGTTCATATGGAGTTTTGTTGTAGGTCTTGTTGATGAGAGATCTATTTTGAGTGAAGCAAGCTGTGTTGGTAGCTTCTGCCCAAAAGTATTGTGGTAGCTTGGCTTCAGCGAGCATTGTTTTACCAGCCTCGATCAACGTTCTATTCTTTCTTTCCACAACTCCATTTTGTTGCGGAACTCCGGCAGAGAAGTTATGATCAATACCATGGTCGTCACGATCTTGAGCTACACCGTTATTTTTGAATTCGGTTCCATGATACGATCTAACACTAACGATGTCATCTTCTTTTTGTGTTTGGAGTTTGTCTAAAGAGTGAGGTCAAAATATCATAACAATCATCTTTGGAGATCATCATTTCGACCCATGTATATCTTGAATAATCATCCACCACAACTAAAGTATATTTATTTCCTCCAATGCTTGCGATGGTGACGAGGTCCAAACATATCGATGTGAAGTAGTTGCAAACATCTTGAAGTTGAAGGCACGATCTTCTTTGGAGAAAGATGCCTTGGGTTGTTTGCCAAGTTGACATGCGGCGCACTTCTTATCGTGGTGATCGGCTACTTTGGGTAGACCACGAACTAGACTTTCTCTTCCAATCTTAGATAGATACTTGAAGTTCGAGATGACTAAGTCTTTTGTGCCACGGCCAACTATTTTCACTCACACTTTTTGCTACAAAACAAAGATTAGTAAGATTGCAAGCGAGAATTAAAATCGATAATGTAAACATTACTCTTACGAATCCCTTTGAGCAAAGTGACTCCGGATGTGCCATCTTTGATAAAGCAATTTGCCGAAGTAAAGTTGCGGTGCAATCCTTTGTCACAAAATTGAGATATGGAGAGAAGATTATGCTTGAGTCCTTTGACTAGAGATACTTCTTTTATAGTTAGATTTCCTTTTCGAATGACTCCATATCCAATCGTCTTTCCTTTGTTGTTATCCCCAAACGTTGCGATGGACCATTTTCTTCACGGACATCTTCCGGCAAGGTGATATCTCCGGTCATATGTCTTGAACGGCCCTTTGTCGAGATACCATTCATTTGAATTTGCCTTGGAAGATCCGGCCATGAAGCGAGAGGACACGAAAAATAAACATTTAAGCACGAGGTCCCCTTTATTCTTTTGGGTCTGGGGTTAGCACCTTTTAACAACCCACACTTGTTTGACCGAAGGCGGATTATGTCTTCGAGCATTAGGTGTGAACCTTAAAAGGCATTCGGCGGCCAGAGTGACCATAACCATCACACACAGAACAATGATGAAAGCTACACATATCATGTGTTTTTACTAACTCTTTACTTTTCTTAAGAGTTGCATGCGGTTTGGGAGTAGTGATTTTAGCTTTGACAAAGGGAGCGCTTTGGCTTGACTACGTATTTTCTAGGAGCATTCTTCTTGCTTTTGAAGGCAGGGAGGAATGGTCGAAGAAGAAGGGCGGTCGGCCTTGCGGTTGCCGGCACCACTAATTCCACCGAAGCGGTTGAAGTAGAGATGCGGCCAACTCCATAAGCCATGTTCTCCGAATCATCAATCTCGAGAATCCTTTTCTTTTATACGAGAGTCCTTCCTATACTTTGGATAGACATAATTGAAAATTTGTCCTTTACCCTTAGGATTAGCATGCTTCCTCTTAGGAATTTCATTAGTTAGTTTTGAAATCTCCTCATCCTTTTCACTATCGGATGCACACTTCTCTTCTTCACCGGATCCAAAACCTATACCCTCCTTAATTCCATTGGAAATTTGGGAGTCTATGATTTGATCCGAGGTGGATTTGACTTGTTCCACCTATCAATAATCTTTTGAAGATCGTTGATTTGGGTAACCAGGTCATCATTGCGAAGTTGAAGTGCAGCAACCTTAGTTTCAAGAATGAGGTTTTGATCTACAAGAGGAGTCATACTTTTGATTTGGCCCTTAAGATTTGAAATTTCAGGACCTCATCACGGTTTTCTCCGTCTTGAGTTGAGAAATTTCATCGGTTGATAGAGATAGAGCTTTCTTAACATTTTCAAACCTTTGGATCATCACTTGACCTTTTTAAACATCTCTTCTTGATCCATGGGGGAAATCTCATTAGCCCTTTTTGGGATTGACTTAGTTTTTGAAGGGGCTAAATTTTTGGATGGAAAGATGGGGCGAGAAAATGAACAATTTCCAATCTTGGTGCTTGGAGTGAGGTCAAAATTGCTATAGTCCACACTGCTAGCCACAAGCTTGGTTTTCTTTGAAATCACCTCATTCCTCTTTTTGAGCGACTCATCGTGAACTTCATCTTCGAGTCACTAGAAGCATCCTCAGCAATGAGGCAGAGATTTACCTCTTCGGTACTCTCATCGCTGTCTTCATCAGAATCAGTCTCGATCCAAGTTGCAAGTTCTTTAGAATTCTCATCTTCTTCAGCAACCATTCCCTTTCGTTGAGAAAATTTCGAAGGGAAAGTTTTCTTTTTCAAATACTCATATTTGGGTTGAGGGCACTACGAAGCAAAATGACCTGGCTTTCTACAATTGTAGCACACGAGGTCACTCTTTTTCTTTGAGTCACTCACCCTTGAAGATGTTCTTGGATATTTGCTTTTTGAAAACGGTTTTGAATTTTTACGAAATTTTTGAAAACGTTTTACAAACATGGCAAAGTCCTCATCATCCATATCGATGAGAGAAGAAGTTGAAATACTAGGATGCGAGGTAGGCTTTGAGGGTTTCTCCACATGATCAACAACGAGACATAGAAAGTGATTTTCCCTTTCCCTCGACTTCTTCAATATGTTGTAATTTTAACTCATAAACTTTAAGGTTTGCATATAAATTACTAAGAGTCCATGTATTTAATTGTTTTGAATCTTCGAGGGAAGTTGCTTTGTGCATCCATTTGGATCCCAGGAGCGAGAAAGGAATGTCATGTTAATTTCTTTATCAGTTAAAACTTTACCTAGAGATAAGCAAGC
Organism: Adenophora triphylla var. japonica; assembly: GCA_022495995.1. Lineage (NCBI taxonomy): Eukaryota > Viridiplantae > Streptophyta > Magnoliopsida > Asterales > Campanulaceae > Adenophora > Adenophora triphylla. The sequence continues at coordinate 113,158 of JAFEMH010004394.1, read as the reverse complement.
ATTTACTACCTCAACATAGCGATCGTAGGTTTGACGTAGAGATTCATTGGGTAGTCTGTTGAAGGCTGCTGTATCTCCTTTCAATTTCAAATTTCTTGCTTTCCTTGCATTGATCATCACCTTCGAGATAGTTTTCAATAGAGTCCCACATCTCCTTTGCGGTCTTGCATTTGAGTACCTTCGATAGGTTGAAGTGGGTAATGTTCCGGAAATGATATTTACGGCTTTGCTATCCAATGCAACATATTTTCTTTCTTCGTCAGTCCATTACGTCTTGACTTTTTGACTTGAGGAACTTCGGTATTGGTAGTTGCATCGGTATTGGCTTTCATTGGAACAAAGGTCCGTCGTTGATACAATCAACTAGCCTTTCATCTATTGACTCTAAATGAATTAGCATTCGAGCTTTCCGGATATCGAAGTGATCTTCATCCAACATAGGAATGTGTGAATAGTTAATCGTTGCCATAGCTTTTGAAGTTGCCATGATGAATCGGCACCCAAGTGTTAAGCTTGAAAAACAGAGAATAGTTTTATAAAGGTGTTTAGCTCTGATACCACTTGTTGGTCCCAAAGGTGCAACAAGAGTATGAAAACAGCTAGAGGGGGTGAATGAATAGTTTGTATAAAAATTTCTACTCTTTTTGAAAATTCAACCTTGGTTTACTTGGGCTGAAAGTGTGGTCAAGTAAAAACCAACTTTTAAGCTTAGTAAAATGCACAGCGGAAGTTTTCTAAGTACAAAACTTAGTATTGAAAAATAGTGTGGTCGACCGCAAAAGTGAAAGTGTGGTCGACCGCGAGGTTGAAAATGGCTTAGGCAGATTTGTACTATAAACACAATTCAATATGGTGTTGGATAACTATGAAGATCAAACACAAGAAATAATATGAAAGATTAAGAACTTGAAATGTAAAGTGCGTAAAGTAAATGACACGATATTTGGAGAGGTTCAATCGTTAAAGATCTACGTCCTCTACCAAGATGGTTAGTCTTGGATTTTCTAAGGGAGATAGTATATTTGATTTGAGTAGGCATTACAAGGAATACAAAGTGAGAATCAAACAATCTCAAATCTGACTATCTTTTTCTATGAAGCAAATCCTAAACAATAACCAGTGTATGTGTGTGTGTGCAAGATTCAAGAGCTCTTTATAATGATAAAGAGAGAGCTTGATGAATCTATGGTGTTACAAAAGGGCTTGAGAGATTTTCTGGGTTGGATAATCTTGAAGGCTTGTAAGTGTTTAAAGATTCAAAGAAATCTGGAGATGATAAGCTTCAACACTTTGATAATTTCGACGTCTCTCTTTTTCTCAAGCTATCTTGTTATCTTCATGCTTGAACACAAGGTCTATTTATAGCCTTGGAATGAAGATAGCCGTTGGAGTTTCGTGTTGAGCAAGCTTCAAGGACAATGTCTTTGTTGATGTATAATTGGAGCACGTGTCCTTTGTTGTCTCCATGTTGCAGAGTTAGTGGCAAGGTGGTATCTTTTGGTATGTCCTTTGTACGAAGTGACCGACTGCCACCAATTTTGAATTTTGGAGCAAATTCTGCAACGGTAAAATTCTCTGAGTTAACTCTGAGTTGTGATCAGAGTTAATTTCTCAATCTTCAGAAATGATGTGCCGTCTGGCAAGCTATGCGGTCAGGAATGAATTGCGGTTAGCAAGCTCAGGCGGTTGGCATGTCAATGCGGTCTGGACATGTTGATGCGGTTTGGAAATGCTCCATGCGGTCAGCTTGAATGCGGTCGAAGAAGTGCTTCAAGTTTTCATAGTGCGGTCCAAGATGCGGTCGACCGCATGGTCAATTTTGAGCCAAAATTACTTAGAAATTTTAACCTAGAATAACCTACTCAAGCCTAAGCAATAAAATGGACTTAACTATATTTGAAGTTAGTAAGACTTCATACATTATGTCCTATAGTCCATATAAAGTAAAAATAGGTGATGGTATCAATCAAATTAAGTAATAGGAGGGGTTCATAGTAAGCATACCCAACAGCGTGACACATGACAGACTTGGCTCCTTACGCTGCACGACCAAGCAGGCCATTTTTCCAGAACCAAAAGGCAGAGCCAGCCCCAGCCTCCAAGCAAATGCCATGGCTCAACACCAATCCTCAGCACAATAAAACAGGAGGCATGGAGAACAAAGAAACAACAAAGCACATAAGATGCAAATGACACATATAATGCCACAAACAAAGCACACACAAATGAATGAGAAAGACGTTGAACATGAACGAAAGCTTGACCCACACAAAGAAACAACAAAGCACATAAGATGCAAATGACACATATAATGCCACAAACAAAGCACACACAAATGAATGAGAAAGACGTTGAACATGAACGAAAGCTTGACCCACTTTTGAAAACAAGTTTCAAGTTCCCCAGCGGAGTCGCCACTGAATGTACGCTCGCCAAAAATAAGTAAATGAGAGTCGCCACGCCGTTTTAAAGGAAACATTGAAAACCTTTTTTGAAAAGAGAAAGTGGGTTCGGGGGTCAGATTACGTGTTGGGAAGAACTGGGAGTTCACCCAACACGCCTCGTAAATGAGTCTTTCTAACATTCAACATCCAAAATCATTCATAAGTGTGTGCGATTGTGTGAGACAAAATATGTAATAAAATGCATATTAATGCTTTGTTTATTGATCAACGAAGGAAATTACATCTTGTGAGCCACTTAGTACGGGAGGCCACATTTCAATTACAATGAAGATTGAACAGGGATTACAACTGAAATGAGCCTTCTGCAGGTGGCTAGTTATGTCGCACGACCCAGGACCTGGGGTGGCCAGTTGTGTCACGTGACACAACATGCCACTCTGCAGAGGTTTTACATAACATACTTACAGACTGCACAAAGAACCACCTAAACCGAATTACATCATAGATTCAATTCAGGGACACACATATATCAATAATCAATCATTCAAGAGGGTGTGGATATGGGATGATCCACCCTCTCTTGATGATCATGCATGATTATATCAAAATCAATTTATGAGCATGCAATAACATGGAACAATGAACTATCCACAGAAATAGAGATTTAAATAGAGAGATTGCGGTTTGACATCATTAGAAGCTTGTGCATGAAATCATATGAAAATGGCATGAGCAAGCATGAAATTGAGAGATGTAGGGAGAGAGACTCGTTACCCTTGCAGATCCTCAATCTCTACACCAAGTTAGGTGTAGAGACCTTCAGCTCAGCTGCAGAAAATGGATTAGAATCCTCTGATTATGATGGGCTTTGGACCTTCAATGTGTATGAAGTGTATGAGAGTAAGTGGGTGAATTGTGGATGGGAGAGAGAATGATTTGGGAGAATTGGTGTTGTTTGAGGAGAAGGACGAGCTTCTGGAGAGATTTTGACAGAGTGGCCTTAGGGAGGCTGGAAGGGATCCCAAAATGAGAGGAGGAGGGTCCAATTTATAGGCTGCAGGGAATGGCCACTTGTGTCGCACGACATAACAAAGATAACCGTTTTCCTTCTAGAAACCTGCAAGGTAGTAGTCTGGAATGATCGACATGGCTTGTTGTGTCGCACGACAGAAGGAGGCATAACCGTTTTCCTTCTAGAAACATGCAAGGTGGCGAATTCTGGACCCTTCCTGGGTAATTCCTTATAGGTCCAAACAGAATTAATACCCCAAAGGTCCTTCTGCATGGAAAAAAGACCGAAAGGTACTTCCTTAGCAAGAAACTTATAAAAAGTTCCCGGAAGCCTCGGAATGGACCGAAAATTTACCAAAACGCTCCCTAGCGCACTTTTATTGAGCAAAAGGAACCTTTATTGGGTCGCGAGTTGGATTGGGGTACTCACAAAAAGGTAATGTCTTATTGGCTATTTTGAGATTATGTTGTTTCAATACGGTTTCATATAAGCTCATAACACTATATCTCATCATTATGTCGAATGGTCTTAGCCGGAGACCAACTCGACTAGTCGTTTGTTCGTGTTTTCAGGTCACATTTGCTGGGGATCAACCTATTGCTGGAATAAGGCTGATCTGGATTATTTTCTGCGTCAACATAAATATTAAATATGTATGTATATATATAATAAAATTTCCTTCTATCCCTAATTTGACTACTGACTTTCTCTATTCTCATTTCTCACAAGTCACTCTCTCTCCCTCCGGGCAATTTGCCTCAATCCCACCCGTTTTGATTTTTTCCTGGAACAAGGTATGTACTTCTCTCTCTCAATTTTCCTCTTTCTAATTAATCTAACCAAAGTTATCTTCAATTAATTTTTTTTCTTGTTCTCTACTGACTACAGATAGGGTTTGGAGTTTCTTTCTTGTCTTCACATTTTCCCTTTTAAAAATGTTTTTGCCCTTTATTTTCCTTAATTTTGATTCAGTAGCGTCACCGTCTTCATCGTTAATTTTGATTCTGTAGCGTCACCGTCTCCATCGTTGGTGGTTACTAATTTACTTTATTTGACTCCCAATTTAAGCAAAATGTCTTTATTGGGTCGGATTGTATGTGGGTTATGGTTTGTTTATAAGATAATGTAATACTTTTTGGATTTTGATTCTACATTTGGTAGAGGCTAGTATCAACCATACCAACCGAGTACCAACCATATCAACTAAGTTGGTATACCAACTTAGTCAGTTGGTAATGGTACATATTTTTATGTACCTAATTAAAGTTGGTTGATACATGATATAAGCGAAATACAATCGGTATACCTACTGAGCCAGCTCTAGTTGGGAGGGGAGAGTAATAGTCATGAATTTTTAATACATGTAAGTTGATGTCGCAAGAAACGTGTTAATCAGCCTACGTCCAACAATCATGACTGATCTCCTAGCTTTTGACCTTAAACAAAGAACCCACGACTAGCCGGAATGGTCTCCGGCTTAGACCCTCGGACGTGAGAGTAAGTATGGTGTTTAAGAGGTGATAAATTATAATGAACAAGAGATTCAGAATAACAAATAGCAATTACCTCAAAACCGTTGATGTAGTAAGGTATTTATAGGCTTTCAATACGAAGTATAATTTAGTAGGATTGTAAGAAATCCCTAAAATCATGGATAGGATCGTGTACGAGATTACGTACGTAAATAATTCCTGATTTGTAGGAATTCTATTATGGAAAGAGTTGTAGATGCGTTATGACTCTGTAGGTCGACGTACGCCTTGCAGGTCGAGGTCGCCTGCATGGGTCTAGGTCGACCTGACTGAATGATATAGCCGGATAATACCCGTATGAGATATGGATCGTATGTCGGATAAAGCTAGGTCGGGACCAATGAGGTCGGACAATGAGTTAGGTCGACTGATCTTTGCTGTTGGGTCTTGGGCCTGATAATAACTGAGTCGATTCACTAAGAATGTGGTGGCAATAACGTTTGAATAATTGGGTCTCGTTTGTTGGGTTTACTCCGTCGCTTTTATTCCGTTCATAATTGATACTATTTCAGATAAAAAATAATACAAAAATAAGCTATAAGTTGGATGATCTTATTCATAAAAAAAAATGACATGAAAACATAACATCACATCATCATTTAGAGATGGATTTTCAGTTATATCTCCGTTGATCTGGAAGCAATGCAAAAATTCTATCTTGCTTCCTGATCCTGAAACCCCATTTGATTATATTATTATTATCCCTTCCTTCCTTGGCATACTAACCTTGAATGTCTTTTTCTTCCATTACTTATCTTCCCATGTTTACACAAACTAACAAACAAACAAACAAACCTCCTTGCCTTCCCTTCCCTTCCCTTCCCTTCCCTTCCCTTCCAATCCAACTTTCCTTTTCCCCTTCCTAAAAAGTCATCTTATTTCGAAACAATTGTTAACCATTTGTCTCCCTCCTTTTCCTTCATCTTTCCATTCAAATCCTAACTAACCCCTTCATTCTCTCTCCTCCCTTTCTACATGAATTTGATTTAATTAATCTGACCAACTGACATCTGGCAAACATAGCCAAACATGGCGTTGAAAAAACTAACTAGACAAGTCAAAAATGCAATCACAAAGCCCTTTAAAAAGCCTCCTCGCAAACACCACCCACAACTAGAACCTAGCCCGCCACCTCCACCTCCACCTCCACCGCCCGAACCACCAATGTCGCCCCTTCGCCGCCGGCCAACTCACCCTTACCTGTTCCCTGAAACCCGATCTACTGTCCTCCCTGACCCGACCCTTTTCTTCTCCCCCAACCTCCTCTCTACCCCTCTTCCCACAAACTCTTTCTTCCAGAATTTCGTCCTCAAGAACGGTGATCAGCCGGAATACATCCACCCTTACCTGATTAAATCCTCTTCCTCCTCACTTTCTCTCTCTTACCCATCTTTGTTTTCCAACCCTGCTTTCACGTATCAGGTCTTCAATCCGGATCTCACCATTTCCGCTCTGGGTAATCCGAATCCGAATTCAACCCACGTTGTATCCACGTTCAGTGACCTCAGTGTCACTTTGGACCTTCCTTCGATCAATCTCAGATTCTTTCTGGTTCGAGGGAGCCCTTTCTTGACCTGTGCTGTTAACGGTAACGTTTCTCTGGCAATTTCAACTATTCATGCCATTCTTGAATTAAATCCAAATACTGCCCGTACCAAATATACGATCAAGCTTAATAACAATCAAACATGGATCCTTTATGCGTCTTCCCCAATCAATATCACCCATGATGTTTCTTCCCTCACTTCTGATGTGTTTTCGGGTATAATCCGGATAGCTATCTTGCCCAATTCGGACCCTAAATTTGTATCAGTTCTTGATCGATTCAGTTCTTGTTATCCGGTGTCAGGTGAGGCTGTTTTGAGTAAACCTTTTTGTGCTGAATACAAATGGGAGACGAAAGGGTGGGGAGATTTGTTGATGCTTGCTCACCCTTTACATTTGAAGCTTCTTTCATCCAAAGATTGTTCCTTTAAAGTGTTGGAGGATTTTAAGTACAAAAGTATTGATGGTGAGCTCGTGGGGGTGGTTGCTGATTCATGGGTTTTGAAAACTGATCCTATTTCTGTAACTTGGCATTCAATCAAAGGTGTACATGAAGATTGTTATGGTGAGATTATTGATTCCCTTGTCAAAGATGTTGAAAGCTTGAATTCTAGAATTGAAACAACCTCGTCTTATTTTTATGGGAAATTGGTTGCGAGGGGAGCTAGGTTGGCAATGATAGCTGAAGAGGTTTGTTGTTATGATGTGATACCGAAAATCCGAACTTTCTTGAAGGAAACAATTGAGCCATGGTTAGATGGGACTTTTGGGGGAAATGGTTTCTTGTATGATAAGAAATGGGGTGGGATTGTGTCCAAACAAGGGTCTACTGATACTGGTGCGGATTTCGGGTTTGGGATATATAATGATCACCATTACCATTTGGGTTACTTTGTTTATGGAATTGCAGTGCTTGCCAAACTCGATCCTGCTTGGGGTAAAAGGTATAGGCCACAAGCTTATACCCTTATGGCTGATTTTATGAACTTGGGTAAGGGAGAAAGCTCAAGTTATCCTCGTTTAAGATGCTTTGACTTGTGGAAGTTGCATTCTTGGGCTGGAGGGTTGACTGAATTTGGAGATGGTAGGAATCAAGAGAGCACAAGCGAAGCTGTAAATGCTTATTATTCGGCTGCTTTGATGGGGTTGGCATATGGAGACACGCATCTTGTTTCCATTGGATCAATGCTTTTAGCAATGGAAATTCATTCTGCACAAACTTGGTGGCATATGAGAGAAGACGACAACTTGTATGCAGAGGATTTTACTAAAGAGAACAGGGTGGTAGGTGTATTGTGGGCTAATAAGAGGGATAGTGGACTTTGGTTTGCTCCACCTGATTGGAAAGAATGTAGGCTGGGAATTCAAGTGCTTCCATTGTTGCCAATCACTGAGATTTTATTTTCTGATGCTGTATACGTTAGGGAACTTGTGAAGTGGACTTTACCAGCTTTGGAGAGGGAGGGAGTTGGAGAAGGGTGGAAGGGATTTGTTTATGCATTGGAAGGGATTTATGACAAAGATTTGGCATTGGAGAAGATCAAGAAATTGAATGGGCATGATGATGGGAATTCGCTCACTAATCTTTTGTGGTGGCTTCACAGTAGAGGTGAGGAAGAATGGGGATATGAGGGAGGAGGGAGGTTATGCTGGTTCGGTCACTACTGTCATTGAATTATCTATATAATGGGAATGAATAAGAGGATTGTATGCATACCCGTAAGTAGCACAGTTCATTTCGTTTGATTTGGGTATTTACTGTGTGTTTTGTGATTCTGTTTCATTGTGTATATTATCTACGTATTACGAATGAATAAATGAAAAAAAAGGTAGCAGATATTGCATCACACCATCTTTTAACTCATTGTTACTCCATATATTAATTGCTGAGCTTCCTTACATAAGGTGGATGATCTGGACTGGGATGCTCTGAACTGAACTCGAGGCTGGGATGAGATGAGTTCTGTTATTTTGGACTTTCTTGCCAAATATCTTGCCGTGTATGAACCTGTATTTCTGTCATCGTTTTATGCTTGAAAATGATCAGTAATCTCAAAGATCTCTGTCGTAAGAGCTAAGACCATGATATTGTAAAGTAGACATGCAGAAAAACTTGTAAGAGCTAAGACCATGATATTGTAGAATAGACATGCAGAAAAACTTGTAAGTGACATATAACTTCCTGTTGGCCTAAAGATCTTCGTCAAGGAGGTATTTGTGTTGACTGGCAATATAGTTCCTTGAGGCTGAAGAAGCCATTTCCTATGTTTTGCTACTTTGAAAATGAGGTTATTGAGAAAATGAAGGAATGATGTCTCTTGTTATTCTGCTTCTCTTTTGCTATTTCTGCTAATTTTTTCTAGCTTCCGTAAGTTGTAGAAAATATTTTCTTAAGTGGCAATAAAGTGGAGGCTGTACGTATATGCTTGTCTGCACTATCCTTTCCATAGGAAAGAAAAAAAAAATCCCAATTCCATGCCCTTTTCACCAGATACTAAAATGTTCCTATTACGCGCAGTCAGGTAGAGACAGATGAGATAAAGAAAGTAAAATTGCTTTCACATATTAAATAAAGATTAATTGCGTAGAAGTATGAGAAAATGGGAATGATGCAGAAGAGTATTAGACCTAGCATTCTAAAATTGTTAGCACTTTGGTTTTTGACTTCTACTTGTAGACTTGATTTCTGAGGGCTTCTGTCCCAAAATGAATGTCATTTTGTTTTATTTTGGATCAAGAACAAAAGAAATGATCGATATGATGCTTTGGGCTAACACTAAGGAGGATTGTGAGGCATTTGGACAGTGTCATAATGCTGCTAATATGGATTGTATGCAATTTAACTGAAGTTTAATTAAAAACTTCAAGGATTTTTAGGATATAGTTGATCTTCCTGACTGACCCAATCCAGATTTCATTTCCTTGTTACCATATCCGTGAGCTATTTTGTAATATGAATCTATGGCATGCTTGTTTATCTTCCCTTTCATTCGCGGCCAAAATATTTATTTCAAAGAAAAATCTCGCGATTGATCATCGTTGGATCTAGTCACGTGGACCCAACTAATTGAAGCGGATCTGATGAATGTCATGAGTTTTTGTGAAATTATGTATTTCCAGGTTGGTTAAAAGATGTCGTAATCAACCATTGAAGCACTGTTGGAGTCCGAGCTGTTGCACATTATAACTTATACTAGATAGGGAAATCTTCATAGCAGGTAATGGCTTCACCGTTGATTGATTCATTGGCATTGCCAACTAATTCAAACTCATGGAATGGAAGGTGATGGCCGAAAATGGGTCTCAATTTATTTGTTTTTTCATTACTGTGTGTATTTATATATATTTCTGGTATGGAGAATCAACTGAAGCACATGGTTAATTTATTAACCACCCATTTTAAACTCCAAATGGTCAACTACAGCTCGCCAAAGCCAAAGCCAAAGCTATGCAAGTCCGTGTAATTCGAACTACTTGTCAATCAATCGAAATATTAATTTTAATCTCAATCGATCATTGATAAAAAATAAAAAATAAAAAATAAAAAAATGACGGTGTGGCCTAATAGTTACCGATACTGCAGAGGAGGTTCCAGGTCATTGTTATTGTTATGTTACACCTAAAGTTGCAACCTTCACATAGAAGCAAGCAGAATATTTGCTAATTTGTTCCTTAATCCCATCTGTACAACTAACTTTATATTAGCCCCACACCTTTGTCTTTAACTATTGTATAAAAGTATATGATAGTATTTACTTTTGTTAGTTAGATTCATAATATTTAAAAAAAAAAAAAAAATCTGCAAAAAAACCCACATTCCAAGCGTTCACACGTTCATTCCAGGATATCTCAGAAATTATTGTAGAGCCTGCAAATTGCTATTAATTAGTTAATTAATTAGGAAACGTATATTTTAAAACACAAAACTAATTTAAAGATTTTTTTAATTATGATTACAAATTTGGGGAGGAGAAAGCCAGAGCAGAGCACAAACTTTGTAACATGGTGGCCTTTCATAATGGCTTACTTTGACTTCTCAGCTAACGTTTTCTCATCATCATCATAATAGACATCCCCACCTTCAAGACTCGGTCTTACATGAGTACTTTCTTTTCTCATTTGTTTGTAGTATTTCTTCTCTTTTTTTTTTTCTTGACTTCTCTATTAATATCTCTTCTCTCTCCTCTCTTTCTCTCTTTCTCTCTCTAGAAAGAAAGAGCGTGAGGATTAGTTTGTGGGTGTTGTCCCCACGTTTCTTTGGCGCATTTGTTGGGTACCAATTTTGGTGAAAGAATTATCTTTGGAGTGGGGGCAAATTATCTGCAGTTCTAAAGAGCTATAGCAGAGGTGAGTATTTCTTTTGGAATTGGGGCAATTTTGAAATTTTCTTTGTATCCAATCGTGTAGCTAAATTGGTTAGCTGGATGAACTGCATTCTGTTGATTTCATTGATTTGAGGGGCTACTGATATCAGATTGGTTACATTGACTTTGGTCAATTTAGGTTCTTTCTTGATCTGGGTAGTAATCAATAACTTTGATAATTAAAGATTTAGGGTTGGTTGAATTAGGGTTCTTTTTTGTACTGGGTTTGCTTGAAGTAGATAATTCTCAGTGAAAGTTGCAGTCTTTTTAGATATTGTTCATTTATGGAGAATTAGGGGTTTTTGGTATAAGTAGGAATTTGGCCTTTTGGATATAATTTGTTATGGTACTGCTGGAAAAGCATTCTGGAATGAAATGAAGGTTGGTTCTGCAGAATTTTGCTCTTCTCTTATACTACATTGATAAGAAATTTGGCGATTGGATACAGTTTTTGTTCATAGGTTTAGCTAGTTTTTTCCTAGAGATGACTTCGGTTGTATCACCTTCTCCTAGTTCCACTCCACTGGCAGTTCCTCCTATTATCCCCACTTCCAATGCCACTAGCGGTACACCTCCCCCCTCCGTATCTCAGCCTAATCAGACTTCCAGTCCCCCAGCTCCTTCTAACTCCTCAGCCCCACCTCCTCAATCCCCTCCTCCCGTAGTTGCTACTGCCCCTCCACCATCTCTACCACAAGCACCACCCCCCACATCACCTCCCCATCTCCTCCGCCATCCCCGCCTGCATCTCCCCCACCTTCTTCTCCTCCTCCAGCTATAAGTTCCCCACCACCTCTAAATTCGCCTCCACCACCACCATTGGTATCATCTCCTCCACCATCATCCCCACCCCCTCCGGCAGCAACCTCACCTCCTCCTTCCCCTTCAGTTGTTCCTCCTACTCCATCCCCTCCACAAAGTACACAGCCACCACCTCCCCCGAATTCCCCACCACCACCACCAGAAAGTTCTCCATCACCACCTCAGATAACACCTCCTCCTCTTTCAAGTCCTCCACCCGCCCCACCATCCAATAGTACCACTCCAGTTTCCACCTCATCGCCTCCTCCTGCACCTTCATCGTCGGTGTTGCCTCCTTCTCCTCCAACTAATGCATCTGTAGGTGGAAGCCCTCCGATTGCACCATTACCATCTTCTCCCGCAGAGAAGCCAACTGCAAGATCAACACCTCCTGGTCCAAACATAACGACGGGTGGAATATCCGGTGGTGGCGGCGGCAGAGGACCAGGTGGCGCTGTGGCTATTGGCGTTGTTGTGGGATTTTTTGCCCTTAGTCTTTTGGTATTGGCTGTGTGGTACAGACAGAAAAGAAAGAGAAGAGACAGATCTAACGATGCTTACGTAATGCCATCACCATTTTCCTCCCAGGGTTCAGGTAATTCTTTAAACTGGCTGAACTTTTTCATGCTGCTTTAATTGGTTGCTTGCTTGATATTACTCAGATTATCAAGTTTATTTGTTGATTTCTGCTTTTAGGTATTTGACAGCTTTGTCAAATCTTATTTCTACAGTTTTGCTTGGATTGAAACAACTCGAAATCTAAATGGACATTGTTTTATGTTATCAAACAAGGATATATTATACTTCTGATTTTTTATGATCCCTCTCGTGGTGCTAGCCAGATAATACATGTCCACTTGTAATTCGCCGAAATATGAAAAATGCCAAATCCTTATCACAAATTTTATATTTAAAACCTTTCTTCAGAATCCAATTTCACAACAACTTATACGCTTTGATTTAGTTTTCATATACACTGCAAGAAGTGACGTCAAGCAATAGAGTTAGTGAGGACTTAATGGTCCTGTTCATTTTACATTCTCAAGCATCTTTCGGCCTATCATTTTCACTTGTGGGAATTTCTAAACGTACTTCTAGTTAGTTGTAATGTTGAAAATAATGTTGAAAATAATGTTGACTGTTATAATCAAAATATATTATCCATCTTAAGTACACCGAATTATAATTTGATTATTTGAGAACAAACAAACATACATAACATAAAAAAGGTTCAAGGAACACTAAGCAAACATGGGAATCTCGAAGTTTGTATCTTTATCACAGACTAGCTCTTATACAGCTCCGATGAAAGTTGTTCTCTTTTCATAGAAGCACAATGACTTTCAAGTGCTTTTCGTCCTTCTCCTGAATACTCCCTCAGTCCTAAATTAAATGTCGCATTTAACTTGTCAATATTTTTAAGGAATATGCTTTACTTGATTCTATAATGCTTGTACCATAGTAAAATTGTACTAAGATTATTTCCTTCTTTAGAATCACGACATTAATTTTGGGACAAACTAAAATGGAAAATATCACATTTACTATGGGACGGAGGGATTTTAGGACAATTCATATAGTACTAAATCTTATGCCTGTTTTGCTTTTGAACTGCATACTACCTCAGTCCCATAAAAATAGTCCCCACTTTTCTTGATATACCTTGATTGAACTTTGACCAATAATTTTTGTTAATTGATTTATTTAAATGAAAATCTAAAAATTGTTACTGGTAGTACTTTTAGTAATATTATTGGTCAAAATTCAATCAAAGCTATCTGAAAAAAATGGGATTATCGTTTGGGACGGAGGGATTAAAATATGCACATACATCTGGAATTGGTTTCCTCAAGTTGATTTGAGTAGCATATGCTTTACAGAGTCATCTTTCTTGAGAGCCCAACCCTCAACTCATCTGAGTGGAAGTGCTTCTGGAGGCAATTTCATGTCCTCATCGGAGCAAGGGGGTGTAGGCAATTCAAGGTCATGGTTCACCTACGAAGAATTAGGTGTGGCCACAGACGGGTTTTCAGCAAGCAATCTATTGGGTGAAGGTGGTTTTGGCTGTGTTTACAAAGGAATTCTGGTGGACGGAAGAGAAGTAGCGGTTAAACAATTGAAAATCGGTGGTGGGCAGGGGGAGCGCGAGTTTAGAGCTGAAGTTGAGATCATCAGTCGAGTGCATCATCGTCATTTGGTGTCACTTGTTGGCTATTGTATATCTGATCACCAGAGATTACTCGTTTATCAATATGTGCCAAATGACACCCTTTATTACCACCTCCATGGTATGACCTTATTATTTTATTTTATTCTTAAGAAAATCACTTGTTTTTAATCTACAGACTCACCCTTTTCTGTCCTTGTTGGCTTTTTTCAGGTGAAGGTAGGCCGGTTATGGATTGGGCAACCCGAGCAAGAGTTGCTGCTGGGGCAGCTCGTGGATTAGCTTACCTTCATGAAGACTGTAATTTGCTTTTTCTATTTTTAAGTCTTGATCGTTTTGTCTTTTTCATATTTCCAAGTATAATGTCCTGAACATTTGCTGCTCTTAGATGAATTACTCAACCAGACTAGTGAGTTAAAAGCTTGTTGGGTTATCCTCTGCAATCATAAATCTAGAATCAACATTCTGCTCTACTTTAGTGCTGGATAAGAAGACTCCCTAAATTCATTTTTAAGAACCTAAGTTTTTTCAAATAAATACAAGAGAGAAAGAGAGAGAGAGAAAGAGAGAGAGAGAGAGAGAGAGTTTTATGGTTAGTGATGTTTGCTGTTGGCAATATACAAAGTTTTCTTCTTCCAAATTTGAGGTGATTTTTTGATCCAGTACCAGTGGGAAGGTGAAAGAAAATCACATCATTTAATAAGTTAATGTTTCTGAATATTACATTACATCAAAGATTCTCTGTAGCACCAACCCACTACCCATGGGGAAAGTGAATATTAATAAAATACAGAAATACTTTCTATATAAAGTGTAGAAAGTGCCAAAAATACATGTATGGGTTTAGATTGTTTTCTAAGACTGCTTTGTTTTTCTTATTTTTGTCATTAACACCTGCCAGAAATTTCCCTTAATTTTGTTTTCTTTATCAGGTCATCCCCGGATTATTCACAGGGACATCAAGTCATCAAATATTCTCTTGGATAGCAACTTTGACGCTCAGGTACTTTCAGTTCTTCAGTGTACCCTTTGAACTTTCACAATTGTTTTCCGTTGCCTCTTTGGCAATTGATGATAAGCATGCAAATTATCTCTTTTGACAGGTGGCAGATTTTGGGCTTGCCAAGTTAGCTATGGATAGCAATACGCATATCACAACACGTGTGATGGGAACTTTTGGGTCAGTAAATGCAGTTTGGGGATACCATAAACCATGAACTATGAATTCCAATTTATGATGTGGAAACTTGGGTAGGTATATCTGATAAATGGCATTTGTGTTCTGTTTCCAGATATATGGCTCCCGAATATGCATCTAGTGGAAAGCTAACTGAGAAGTCAGACGTTTATTCTTATGGGGTTGTGCTTTTAGAGCTCATCACAGGCCGTAAACCTGTGGATGGTTCTCAGCCGTTGGGTGACGAGAGCCTAGTTGAATGGGTAAGCCTCATAAACATTACTCCCTCCTTCACACAATGAATGTCCATTTGGAATTTAAGGGTCATTTTGATAAGGTTATTTTTTAATAGAAAAAAAAATCATAATGTTCATGCTATTCACCTTCAAACTTTTAGTTTTGCAAAAATATAATGAATTATGATTTATTTAAAAAAAAAAACATATAGGGACAGTTATTTGAAGGAAAAAGTTTCAAAAGGTCATTCATTTTGGCACAAAAAAGGACATTCAATTTGGGACAGAGGGAGTATTACTGTAACCATTATATACAAGTGTCATCTAATCTAAGTTGGATATATCCTTCAGGCTCGACCATTACTTGTAAGAGCACTTGACAATGAAGAGTTTGAAGAATTGGTAGACCCAAGGCTTGAAAAGAACTATGTACAGGTAGAGATGTTTAGGATGATTGAAGCAGCTGCAGCTTGTATCCGTCATTTAGCTTCAAAGAGACCAAAAATGAGTCAGGTATAGAATAGTAATCAGATTCTTGACAGTATTCCTTTCTTCTTTATATAATAGCTTGACCCTTGAGGTGATTTCAGTGTTAGACCCACTGGCGGAGCTAGTAAGGGTCTAATTGAGGCAAGTGCCCCCATTCGATTAAAAATGATTTTACTAGTGCAAATATTTCAAGAATTTAGGGGTTTGGTGCAATTTATTGAAACCCGCCCCCGTTTGTGAAAGAAAAAAATATACTTATTCCCCCCCCCTCCTCGTTTAATTAGTGAAAAGGATTTTGTGCCCCTTTTGAAAGTTTTCTGTCTCCGCCACTGATTAGACCCGGGGCTTAAAAAATGTGAGATCTCAGGCTCAACCTCTCCCCCTCCCCCCCCCAAGAAAACACATTGTATAATTCTGTACCCTTTGCAGGTGGTGAGAGCGTTAGATTCAATTGCTGAGTACTCGGATCTAACGAATGGAATGAAACCTGGTCAAAGTGAAATTTTTGATTCGAGGGAACAATCTGCACAAATCAGAATGTTCCAAAGGATGGCCTTCGGTAGTCAAGATTATAATTCGTCGGAATTTTCCAATTATTCTCAGAGCAGCTGGAGGAGTTGAGAGTACAGCTGCAGCCAACATGAACTCATCTGTGGAAGAAATTATGATGCCGTCTTGGCAAACTCTTAACATACTAGGAGTGGAAGCATTTCCCAGCTTCAACCTTATCTAGGGTTGATTTTTCAGAGTCTCCGACTCTCCGTTGAGATTCCAATCTTGTAATTAGGCCCTGCTACGTATTTGATGGAAAGTTGAGATCAATTTTTCTCTGCAAGTTTTTGAAGTCAAGAGTACACTACTAACATGATTCTTGTACAACCTTTTTTGGCACCCCTGACTCGTATATATTATTATGGAGTACATAAGGAGTATCATTCATTCTATTTGTCTATCGATTGGTCGTTTACCATGGTGTTGTTGTTGTCACTTTAGTTGTTGTTCCCCATTGCTGGGCAGTGGTTCATTTCTTAACCGGATTTGGAACGTCTGAGGTGGTCATTTTGTTGTGGATGCGGTTAAAAATTAGTCACATTTTCCTGTTTGTTTGTAGGTAAATGGTTGGAATTAATTTTGTACAGTAATAGTATCAATTATTGCATATTAAAGAGAAATTGGGGTGAAATTTGGACCGGCTGCAGCGATTTAGGGTCCCTGTTTCATTGCTAGCCATATGATCAAGACACTACATCCTCAACTCTTCTTGGAACAAATCCGCACATAATGGGGGACGGTTATTTGCAAGGCACACTATTTGCAAGGCACGGAAAATGGACAAAATTGCCCTCCCGTACGCGAACGTTTCGTGTAATTTTACACGACGTTGTCAAATATGTTTCGTATATAAATATACGAAATGTATTGAGTTATTTCGTGTATATTCACACGAAATATTAACAAATATTTCGTGTAGTTTCATACGAAACATATCTGACGATACGAATAATTCATACTTCCAAACATAAAAACTGGAAAAATTCAAAGACCAATACAACTTTATTGAAAAAAAAAATCATAAAAAATGGTATACTTTGCCATATTTCACATCACAAATCCAAACTTCCAAACAGTTTTTAATGATTCATACATACAAATAAAAAAGGCTCAATAAGTCAAATGATACACTCATACTATGGCCTATTTCTTGAAACTCTTTCTTCGTTCGACGCAATTGAGAGTCGGTTGAATGTCTCTATCCGAGCTCTGTATGGCATGACCAAGTTACTTGCGCTTGCATCACGATGAGCCTCCCAATATACTTATTTGGCGATGGCATTGGGTAATCATTATCTAACATGTGCGGCAATATAAAATGGTTTCCAATGTGTCCAGCACAAGTGTGTACGTGGGTGGTCCTACTCCTTGTGGTACGATCATAGGAAGGCATGTGAAGCCGCTGGTTAGCGTGTACGAGATGAACACCACATTATACCTCGTGGCAATGATGTGCCCTAGCTGCAGGAGGGTCATATAATAATACTCGGGAGGCGGGGAGGAATAGTAAGCAATGCGGCTAGAGCTCGTCCATACTAGTCCAAGATATAACTCTACGATAAAGCTCGCGTCGACTATACGGCTCGAGGCAACAATCGTGCGGACTTGAGGCCACGTGTCCTCATCTCCGTATATCTCGCGCGGCTACGGCTCTATAGCCACAATGTCCATCACCCCTCACATCTGTGATGCCTTCAATAAATGGGACCATGAAAGGCATAAATGACATAGTATACCCAGTATGTAGACTAGTGACTTGTCCATTTCCCTTTCCACGACCCAGGCCACGACTCAGGCCAGTCCCCGTCCTCGTCCGACCTCGTCCTCTCCCACGAGTTGAAGAAGCTAGTGGTGGAAGAGACGTAGGAGTAGTAGGGCTAGATGGTGTAGTGTTTGAACCTACTTTCGGATTGGGCGTGGACTTGAAAGAGTTTGAGTCCCACGACATCATACCGATTGGGTTGATGCGATGAATGTAGATCTAGACCTGCTTGCCGGTGGAGGGTGGTGTAGTGGGGACTCCAAAATATCTGTCTGTATGCTCCCAATGCGAAAGTATTCTCGGGCGGCGGTCGGGGTTTATTTGCCTTTGAAATATGAGGTGGCTCGAAGCATCTCTGGTTTGTGGATGTAGCTCTTCATTTATCGTTTGGAATAACTTTCTCTTGATCGGTTCGGGTGCGTTACGTACTTCGTTCCACACAGCCTACAAAAGAATTTTCATTGATCGAAGACCTAGTTAGACGGTACTGCGGCTCGATGTCCAACTTCTTCCAAAAAGCATGAATCGAAGACAACCCAATCCGTCCCCCAGGAGCTACGTATGCGTGCAATCTCGTATTTGCATGGAAGTCCGTGTGTTCGCCTAACATAACACCCACATTCGAGGGATCCATGACATTATCCCCACTACGAGACCGCTCTTTTTTGATGATGTCCAAGGCTACATTTGACACTCGCCCAATATGTCACGATAAAGATTACAAGTCTTCATATCAAGCTGGAATTACGCTCTTTGCCATCTCCATGCTAGCTTTGATTTTTATTATTTGAATTTCCATGATCTCGTGAGCAACTTTGAAAATTGTGTCAAAAGTAGAAGAAGTACTTCCCAAACGCATGCTTCAACCTGCTATGCTCGCTCTCGGATACATTCGTGGTGTGGGTTAGAAGTGTAGCAACGTATCCGTATGCATGGATGAGAATATTTTGAGAGTATGGAGTAATCCATGTATCGCGGAGATAGCTCGATAAAGCGGGATAAACGGCAAAACGTTTAGAAAACCGTTGCCAGCGGGTGTTCCATTCTCCAGGAAGTAGCGGGCGATATTCTGCATTGAATTTATTCATGAATGCTTTTGTGAATTCCAGGGTTCCCGGTATGAGCCAACGCCTCTTTCGAACATTGACTTCTATATGCCTTCGACACAAATGATGTGCGGTCTCGGGAAATTCTGCTTGGACGGCATTAATGAAAGCGAAGTCTCGATCGGTGAAGAAAAGCTGTTGGCATGTTGGGAGGATGAAAAAGACTACGCAAATTCTTGAGTGCCCATGCAAAATTATCGGTCTTCTCATTTTGGAGAAACGCATATGCAATTGTGAAATTCTTCCCAAGTGGAAGTAAATCCCAAAATATGTAGGAATGGCAGTCCATAGCAGTTGGTGTTGTAAGTGCGATCACCTAGTAGGATTTTAAAGAGAAACAGAGTCGAGAACCTTGATCCACGAAATTACATTTCGTGTACTTATATACGAAATTGTACATTTTATATCGTGTATTTTTACACGACATAAATGATACCATTTCGTGTATTACCACACGAAATATAGTCTTAAAATTATATATCACTTTTCGTGTAGTTTTATACGAAATATGAACATATGTTTCGTATAAAAATACACGAACTTGTAGGCAAAATTTTGTGTATAACCACACGAAATGAAGTACGAGCAGTGTATGTTCGAACGAGTAAAACACATTGAAAAAAACTTCACAAAAATTTACCTTGGACTACGTATGGAAAGCAGTTGATCATATGCGATGCTAGTGGGTGAGAGAAGAATACGTCGCCGATGATCTCACTGTCCTTGGCTTTCCTCGTGAATACAATATATTGCTTATCGTCGAGTAATTTCATGAATTGTTGCAGCGGTGATCTCCCTGGTCGTTCCCTTGCTTTGAACTTCACGATGGCATTATGGACGTGTGTCTGAGTACTCACATTCTTCTTATCCTTCTTCTTTAACATTGTGAGAATGTTATTCAGACGCATGGACGATTGACTTGCGGTACACACCTCCTCATACTCATCTTGTGACAATTTCCCGAGCGGATGACCTTGGGATACGTTGGAAAGTCATGATTATGAGAACCATGCTTGACAACATAACCCCGTAACCCGGCACCCATATCTTTGGCCCGAAGTTCAAACTTGCACCCAATCCTCTTCTTTGCTAGTTAGCCTCGATTTTTAGATTTGCCAGGCCTATACTTGCCACGAAAATGACATATAATCTTTGCGTAGCCTTGGATATTCCCACTAGTCTTTCTCGAATCTTGTATAACAAGTGTTATATTTTGAAGGGCATGATACTCCGTACGTGTTTTAGAAGTTCATCTCTATTTTCAAATAATTGTGATGTCGTGAATTGATCACTCAAATCCGGATATTGACCACCAATTATAGTTGCATAAATAACTAATCAAGCAAAAATTTCAAGATTGGATTTTTATTCGAATGTGAATTTCAAGATTGCATTTTTATTCTAATGTGTATATGGAACATTGCCAATAGAATCCACATATGACAAAGATAAGATAGTAGCATATGAACTTACTTCATTGGAGCTTGGATTTTGATTTTGATGCGAAGAAGGTGATGAAGGTTGTGGAGAATCTTGATTTGGTGCCCTTTCGTCTTCTTCTTCAAAGATAAATTCTATATCATCAAGGTTAATATCATCGAAACAATGTGAGGAATCCATAATATGATTGTAAGAACTTGGATAATGTGTGTTATTGAATGGTGAATGGAAATTTCTTTGGTTTAACGGCTTATTCTTGGTTGCGTTTCGTAATAGCTGCTGGGACGAAAATATGATTGACGGCGTTTAATATAGCTCCTGGTTTAACTCGTTTCGTGTATAAATACACGAAACAAACTCCTCATAGTCGTGTCATAATACACGAAATCCTAAATAGGTTTTCGTATAATAACACACGAAATATGAAGCAATAATTCGTGTATTGTCATACGAAATTAATTTGA
The DNA here is from genome assembly GCA_022495995.1 of Adenophora triphylla var. japonica. Classification (NCBI taxonomy): domain Eukaryota; kingdom Viridiplantae; phylum Streptophyta; class Magnoliopsida; order Asterales; family Campanulaceae; genus Adenophora; species Adenophora triphylla. The sequence goes on along the minus strand of JAFEMH010004394.1, from coordinate 92,106 downwards.
GCAATATATTTCATCTATTTATTTTTTTTTAATTTTTTTCTAGATTCTAGATGACATTTAAAATGTTTTTCATCTACATGAGTTTCCTCAAAATCCAAATGGATATTGAGTTACAAATTTTTGCCATTATTTAGGGTGTTTAGGGTTTTCTGTGTCCCGGTCTTGCCAAAAATGGTATACGGCTACCTCGTTTATTTTTTTTTAATTTTTTTCTAGATTCTAAATGACATTTAAAATGTTTTTCATCTACATGAGTTTCCTCAAAATCCAAATGGAGATTGAGTTACAAATATTTGCCATTATTTAGGGTTTTTAGGGTTTTCTGTGTCCCGATCTTGCCAAAAATGGTATACGGCTACCTCGTTAATTTTTTTTTAATTTTTTTCTAGATTCTAAATGACATTTAAAATGTTTTTCATCTACATGAGTTTCCTCAAAATCCAAATGGAGATTGAGTTACAAATATTTGCCATTATTTAGGGTTTTAGGGTTTTACGTGTCCAGATCTTGCCAAAAATGGTATACGGCTACCTCGTTTATTTTTTTAATTTTTTCTAGATTCTAGATGACATTTAAAATGTTTTTCATCTACATGAGTTTCCTCAAAATCCAAATGGATATTGAGTTACAAATTTTTGCCATTATTTAGGGTGTTTAGGGTTTTACGTGTCCCAGATCTTGCCAAAAATGGTATACGGCTACCTCGTTTATTTTTTTTAATTTTTTCTAGATTCTAAATGACATTTAAAATGTTTTTCATCTACATGAGTTTCCTCAAAATCCAAATGGATATTGAGATACAAATATTTGCCATTATTTAGGGTTTTTAGGGTTTTCTGTGTCCCGATCTTGCCAAAAATGGTATACGGCTACCTCGTTTATTTTTTTTAATTTTTTCTAGATTCTAAATGGCATTTAAAATGTTTTTCATCTGCATGAGTTTCCTCAAAATCCAAATGGATATTGAGTTACAAATTTTTGCCATTATTTAGGGTGTTTAGGGTTTTCTGTGTCCCGATCTTGCCAAAAATGGTATACGGATACCTCGTTTATTTTTTTAATTTTTTTCTAGATTCTAAATGACATTTAAAATGTTTTTCATCTACATGAGTTTCCTCAAAATCCAAATGGAGATTGAGTTACAAATATTTGCCATTATTTAGGGTTTTTAGGGTTTTCTGTGTCCCGATCTTGCCAAAAATGGTATACGGCTACCTCGTTTATTTTTTTTTAATTTTTTTCTAGATTCTAAATGGCATTTAAAATGTTTTTCATCTTCATGAGTTTCCTCAAAATCCAAATGGATATTGAGTTACAAATTTTTGCCATTATTTAGGGTGTTTAGGGTTTTACGTGTCCGATCTTGCCAAAAATGGTATACGGCTACCTCGTTTATTTTTTTATATTTTTTTTCTAGATTCTAAATGACATTTAAAATGTTTTTCATCTACATGAGTTTCCTCAAAATCCAAATGGAGATTGAGTTACAAATATTTGCCATTATTTAGGGTTTTTAGATTTTACGTGTCTAGATCTTGCCAAAAATGGTATACGGCTACCTCGTTTATTTTTTTTTAATTTTTTTCTAGATTCTAAATGACATTTAAAATGTTTTTCATCTACATGAGTTTCCTCAAAATCCAAATGGAGATTGAGTTACAAATATTTGCCATTATTTTGGGTTTTTAGGGTTTTCTGTGTCCCGATCTTGCCAAAAATGGTATACGGCTACATCGTTTATTTTTTTTTAATTTTTTTCTAGATTCTAAATGACATTTATAATGTTTTTCATCTACATGAGTTTCCTCAAAATCCAAATGGATATTGAGTTACAAATTTTTGCTATTATTTAGGGTGTTTAGGGTTTTCTGTGTCCCGATCTTGCCAAAAATGGTATACGGCTACATCGTTTATTTTTTTCTAGATTCTAAATGACATTTAAAATGTTTTTCATCTACATGAGTTTCCTCAAAATCCAAATGGAAATTGAGTTAAAAAAAGATTGCATATATTTCGTATGAGCATACACGAAACTATAGACATTTTTTCGTGTATAACCACACGAAATATAGGCTTAAAATTATATATCACTTTTCGTGTAGTTTTATACGAAATATTAACAAGTAGTTCGTATGAAAATACACGAAACTATAGCAATCATTTCGTGTATAACCACACGAAATGATATGCAGAGCAGTGTATGTACGAGAAACGAGTAAAAAATACATTGAAAAAAAATTCACAAAAATTTACCTTGGACAACATATGGAAACCGATTGTGAAAATAAATTCACAAAAAATACATCAAAATATATAATCCATACGGTGTACATAATCCATACATAAAAAAATATAATCCAAAAATACATCAAAATATATAATCCAAAAATACGGTGTACATAATCCACACATCATCCCAAACTCATCCTAAATCGATAGACGCTAAATGTGATATCCTAAACTCTCGTGCACTGCCTGATGGTAGCTACGAGGTCATCGGGTAGCCGGTCATCCGTGAGCAATGGAAGTAGCCTATCTCGATCGCGGGTAGTGGCTCTGGATGATGATGATGTGGAATGTCACGGCTGCGGGCTCATGACGGATTACTAATCCGAACATGACTCCTAGCTCGAAACCACTCCATATAGTGCAGGTCACTAGAGAGATGTAGTCACCGATGGCCCCAAACGACGGCCCGGATCGTAAGCCTCCATGTTGTACTCCATCCACTCGTCCCAAACATCATCACGATCGCCGTACACCTTCTTGTACCCCTTCGGCCGGCTATCAAAATGCACGTCCAAGATGCGAAGGGGGACATCCTAGGGATCCTCTTTGGATCGCGAGCGCTGGTCACCCGGTCGAGCATATACGCCTCGGTGATGTCTAAGAAGCGTATAACACCTACGAAGTATGAAACCTTAGGTAAGCGCATCACCCCGGTACCATAAGGCGTCAGCATACACATAACTCACTTTGTTAGCAAACATGAGACAGAATACTTTCAATGGGACGGAGGAGTATAACAATTTAAATATAAAAAGCTCACCCTCTCAGCAGGCATCTGTGCAGGGTGCGCGAAACTTCAGCAGATGCTCCATCTCCACTGCCCGGCTACATCGGTGCGTGACCGTCTCCGGGCTCTCGCGTGCCCCTCCAATCCTGTGGGCTCAAAGTCGCGGAAGTCAGGGAAGTACTCGTATATCCAGGCCTGAAAAGTATTTTAGAAATATGTCAAAAAAGACATCTGTTTAGGGAAAAAAAAAGGAGTAATAAATAAATATTAAATATTACCTCTAGGAGAGTCGAACGGCCTCCCATCCGAGCGCATCCGGATGCGGACGCCTTTCCCAACTCGCGATAGATGTACGCCAAAGCAGTGATCCCAGTGCGAGACGCCCAAATCTCTGCGAAGATCCATGCACGGGGAAAGATAAGGCTGCAGGCATCTTATCCACGACTCTTGTCACCAATGAGCGTGCAACCAGAGAGGAACAGGAGATAAGTGGATGCACGGGTCATCCCGACATCCGAACGGGCCTCAAAGGCAAGACGGAGCTCACGTAATGTGTAGGACGTGCCCCTCGGAGCGGCCGATGAGGTGTCTCGTATCTGGCGTAGGTCGGGCTGCGGATCCGCCGTCCTAAGGAAAACCCGTGGTGACACCTATAATTGTAAATGAAGAATATGTCAAATGCGATCAACCAAAGCTCTACATATTGAAAATGAAAAATATAACAACAATATACCTAGAATATGAGTGACGTCATGCATCGTGTCGTCATCTCCCACGGCATGTGAAACGTGTTAGTCTCGGGAGACCACCGTTCCACAAATGCCGTCGGCAGTAGCCGAGCTAGTCCGGCGAATGGTGGTATCATGCGGGTGATGGATACAGTAGCATCGGACGGTCGGCCATCTCGATCATCCTCGGCCAGTACATCACGCGAGAACCCGTTTAAAGATTTATCAATAACAATTTTAGGAATTTGATAATAATTACATTAAAACCAATGTTTCGTCAAAGTTTATTTTTGTAAACAAATAGCTTACCTATCGAGATCTTGCTATACGGTATGGAACTTCACCACCATTGTGGTAGTGGGGTTGCCCCAAATCTCTCGGGCTCGGTGATGGCCGAACCCGTATAACAAATCACAAACCTCGGGGCCGCCGCTGGGTCCTCATGTCCACCGTGATGGTGGCTCCTCCTGCCCACGCCGCGCCCACCGCCTCTCCTCCGTCCACGCCCTCTAGCCGCATCCCCAACCCCTCCTCCCTCCTATGCCTCAAGTAGGTCTAACATCACGTCTCTCCGCCTCCGCCTCCTCCTCCTCCTCCGCCAGCCTCCTCCTCCGCCGCCTCCTCCTCGCCGCCCTCTCCCTGCTCCTCCGCCTCCTCCTCCCCCTCCTCCTCCCTCATCCTCGTAGAGTCAACTAAGACCTCTCGGGAATACCCGTCTCATCGTCATCCTCGAACTCTCATCAACCAAATCATACTGTCATGTTTCTTTTCTTTGCGTACGGGAGATTTCGATTCTTTGCCTCCTCGGCCTTCCTCTTCTGATTAGACAGCGAGTCGTACGTTCGCGTCCTACAATTTTTTAATAAGATAGTTAAATACAACGGTGATAAAAACAATCTACAACAAATCATCAATCTACAATTTTTGGTTCTATTTTTCACGAGATCACATTTCGTGTGCCTATACACGAATTATGCTGAATTATTTCGTGTATATTCATACGAATCATATGGAATCATTTCGTGTATAGGCATACGAAACACAATGGAATAATGTTTAGTTCATTTTCGTATGCTCATACACGAATTGCTAAGAACAATTTCGTGTAATTTTCATACGAGATAGAAGGACCGAGTTTCGTGTATAGGCATACGAAACAATCTAAACATTGTTCATTGTGTTTTCGTGTGACTATACACGAAAATCTTGGAACCGGTTCGTATAATTTTACACGAAATGTTGTGAAATAGCACGTGTAAAATTATACGAAACAATCACATTCCAGAAACATATTTCGCAATACAATTTCAAACCCAGTTCATCTTCATCAATGGAAACAACACATTCAAACCCAGTTCATAACATCTCATTTTATAACCCAGTTCATCAAACTAATTTTTGAATAATAATGATACTCTCTTTGACCTAAACTCCATAAAATCGAGGCCAGGGAGGGAGGGATTACCTTCTTTACAGGCACCGTGGTAGATAATGTTCGGCCATGGCAGCGGCGGTAGCAGGCGGAAGCGCGGACTTAAGCTCTTAGGAATTTTCATCTTCACCCCGTTGTTGTAGCGTCGTTCGTCCTTCGTCGTCGTTCGTGTGTACGAGAGAGAGAGAAGAGAAGCTTAACGGTTGGAGGGAATGAGAGGAATGAAAAAAAAAAAATTATATATAAATGGGCATTTTCGTCATTTCCATGTGCCTTACATTTTTCATGCCTTGCAAATAAAATTCACCCACATAATGTTTTGAAATTTATTATTATTAGTTCACCATCTATCTATAAATATAAAATATATTAAGGCTCACACAAATATTTTTCCTCTCAAACTATTATTGGACAAAAATGCCCCTGATATATAGCGCTATAGAGTCGACTCCCTATCTCTCTATCTCTATCATAACACACGCAAACAAGACACACTTCACTTTCTCTCTCTCCCCAATCCCTTTCATTTCACCGCCGCCGTCCCGTCTTCCTCCACCTTCTCCCGCCTGGATTCCGCCTACCTGCAACACCACTAGTTCTTTCATTTTCTTCACTAGATATGCTAGATCTAGGGTTCGCGGTGAGTTCTCTCTCTCTCTCTCTCTCTCTCTTGGATCACCCTCTTCCTCTAGTGGCCCTCTCTTGTAACTGTATTAAGTAAGGATCAATACTATTTCTTTCTTTCATTTTTCTTTTCTCTTTCTTTTAATATGATATCTTTATTTATTCATACATGTTATGTTAGGACATTTAAGTATGTGTTTTTTACTCAACTCTTCCCCTTCCCCTCCCCCTCCCCCATCCAATTATTTACTCTCAGCTGCATGAATCCATAATCAGCATTTCAAGAAAGCGGAAATTTAGTTGTTTCATTCTGGTAACGAGCTGCAAGGCCTGGCTATGTAATTCTCCTTTTTTCTATTTCGTAATTGAGCAAATTTGGTTACATATGTTTGTTTGTACTCCCTCGTGCCCTAAAAGATTGTTCCGTTGTACATTTTACAATTATTAAGGAAGAGCTTCACCTTCTTGTACCTTAGTAGATTTGCACTAACATTCGTGCCTAAGTTTAGAAATGAGACATATTTTTTGGGACAAGTCAAAATGACAAATGGGACATTCTTTCAGGGACGGAGGGAGTATTAGTTTTGCAATTTGGTTTTCAAAATTGAAAAAGTTGAAACTCAATTCCTAACATTAACATTTTGTTGCAAATTGGTATAAAAATTATCAAATTGTTAATTTTTTGACGAAATTAAAGTTCATTTGCCGTCTAAATAACGTTTTAAGGGCATGCTAATCATTTCGTAGGAGAAAAAAAGAATAAATTACTATCTATATATACTCCCTCCGTCTCAATAGAAGCTGCCCAAATTTTGCCTTGCACGCAAATTAATAAAATGGGTGGGAAGAAAAATTGTTGTGAGTGTAATTTGAAAATAGGAGAGAGAATGAGTGGAGGGAATAGTAAATTATAATGGTGTTGTGAGTATTAAAATAATGTAGGAGAGAGAATGAGTGGAGGGAATAGTGAAGATTCATTTGCCAAAAAAGGAAAGTGGAAGCTATTAATGGGACACCCAAAATGGCAAAATGAGAAGCTTCTATTGGGACGGAGGGAGTATATAAAAAGAGAATAGTGTCTTTTGGTATGCTTAACATTTAAAAATAAGATTTTTCCTCCAAAATAGTAATAATTATAGAAACTATTGTTGAGACTCTTTTTAATGTTGTCCTAATAAATGTTTGAAAATAAAAGAACTAAAATATTTTGCAAAATAATTGAGCTTATATTCAATTCAACAAGATCCTTTTTATCAATTCTTTATTCTTATCGTCAACCATTTTTTTATTTTTAACATCAATATGGATTTTTTCACAAAAAAAAAAAAACATCAATATGGATACTTTTGCCATTATTTATTTAATTTTAAAAAATATACTCATTCTGTCTCACTACAAACTACACACTTTTTTCAAAGGGCATCCCGCTACAAACTACTCCCTACGTCTAATCCGATTTAGGATTTTCTCTTCCGATATAGGAATTAAAAAATATTAATATAATTAAAGGAGAGAATGAGTGAAGCAGGTATTGTGAGTATGAAAAGTAAAATATGATGGAGAATGAGTTAGGGGCATAGTAAGGAGATTGTTGTTATTAATATTACAAGTGAGTATTTTTGAATAAAAAAAATAATATAAATTTGCTATTTTGAGATTTCATAAGTCGAGTGGGACGCCCAAAATGGAAATTGGTCCTAAGTCGGGTGGTCGGGTGGGACGGAGGGAGTATATACTTTCTAAAATAGAAATATTTTATTATTTTTATATTAATGGAACTCGCATATCATACTCAGAACAACAACTCATTTTCTCTCTTCAACCTCATTTTTCATACTCACAACACTCAATCCACTAACATTTTTTCTTAATTTCTGAGCAAATAGTAAGTGTGTATTTTATAATAGGATGGAGGGAGTATAATCTAACTGAATTTTTTTTGTTGATATCCCACATTATATAGATGAAATTTTATTATTCCATGTTTATTTTATTTCTTATTAATTTATTTACTATTTTACAGGTTTTATTGATCCCCCACGTTATATAGATGAAAATATTAATGCATAAAAGATATTGCTAACTTTTCGGTGTCATGCACTTTTCGACGAAGGAGCCATTATTTCGTGTTGATTTAAGATTTATTTTTTTGGGGAGTTTATTCACTAAAAAATTGGAAAAATGGTTACATTAGTTTTAACTGTAGTTGTTAATTTTGATTTTTGTTTATTTAATTATATCGAAATTATACAAATTATAAAAAGAACCAAAAATCGATACAATTGTTGTCATAATAAGGCTACTAAATACGTTGACTAAGTAGATACTTTTGTTTTAATCATTATTACTTTATCTCTTAATAAACTCCAATGTAAGAAATTTTTGTTTTAAAATTGTTGTTTTTATAAAAAGCTTTGTTCTAAGCGTTTTTACTAAATTTCTTTCACTATTTTTTTTTATTATCGTAAATTAAATGTTTAAAAGTGAATAATAAGAATATTTATCTTCTTTTCCAAAGTGAATATTTCAAATTTAAATGAATTGTCCTTTTAGAATAAAAAATAAATGAATATCAAACTTTTAATTTAGGGATATTTTAAAAATATTTATTTTAGCACAGATGCATAAATACGCTTGCTATTCCAAATTTTTAATTTTACAATTATATAATGAATAGTAAAATAACAAAGTAGTAAAATAAATCATTTAAGGAAAAATATTTTAAAATAACATTTTTTATTGAAATAATCACTGAAGTTCCTCATATCACGAAATATGTGTATACAAAAAGCTTTCAAAATTTATAATATTCATTGTGTTGGTTAAATAATTATAACATGTGTATACTTACATTAGTTTTAACTTTTTATTATGAGGTATCTTTATAACACTTGGTTAATGAAAAAAATTTGATAATATAAATTAATTAAAATAACACGTAAAATAGCGAGTGGTGATAACTATGGTGCTAATAGTGGCAGGGTCGGTAGTGTTGGGGTTAGGGGTGTAAGTGGTTCGGTTTAATTCGATTCAGACTAATTTAGAAGTCAAACCGCTAGTTATCGGATTGGATTGGAGAAATCTCAAATCAAGCTAAACCGCCAAAAATTTCAAATCGAGTTTTCAGTTCGGTCCAAACCATGATCTGATTGTGTGGTTCAAACTGTGGTCCAAACCACAGTCAAACCACTTGCAAACCATAATTATTTTTTAACTGTCTTTAATGAAAAAACAATACAATACTACCTTTAAAAATATAAACACAAAAAACCAAATTAGTTATTGTACCTGACAACAAATAAAATTACTTGGTTGAACAAAATTAAATGAAAAATTACTAAAGTACTGTATAGGGAAGAACATACAGTTATTTCGCTGAAAAAGATGGAAGATAACAAATTGGAAAATGGTTTAGGGTTTGACTTTGGTGGAGATCGAGAAATTTGACTATTACGATCGAGGGGCGAAGAGCTAAGGTAGAAGACGGATAAGGAGGGAATGAGGAACCACGTCGAAGGGTGAGAGCAGTACTCGTCGTCGAGAATAGAGGTTGACTCCTCGTACTCGATCGTCGTTGAGAGAAAATGAGAAGAGAGAGAAACGAGAATTGAAAAAAATGGAAATAATGAAAGAGAGGCGGGTCTGATGTTTTGTTATTTAGGGTTTTCAAATAATTAAAGAATAATATTAACTTAAACTTTGAAGGGACGGTCAAGATTGTGGTTTCACGGTTCGGTTTATGGCTCGGTTTCACGGTTCGGTTTAATGGCTCGATTTTACGGTTTCAAACTTTGGTTCTGTTCTGTTTAGAAGTTTCAAACCCCAAGCTAAGCTGAACCACATGATCTGTTAATTTTTCAAATCGAGCTAAACCACTTATGTTTAAAAATCGAACTAAATCGCATGGTTTGCCTCGATTCGACTCCAAACAGCGATTTGAATCGAACCGTTTGACACCCCTAGTTGGGATTGAAATGAATATTAAATGACCATTATGACTTTTAAAAATTCAAGTGTATGGCTCATGACTTAGATTTTGTTAAAAAACTAACATTTTGTTAATTTTTGCATCAATTAGCAACAAAATGTTAATATTAGGAATCAGATTACAATTTTTTCAATGTTGGGAATCAAATTGCAACAGTGATACAAACATAGGTTACCAAATTACAATTTACCCTTTTAATTTCTCCCATTCAATCTTTTCTTAAAATAAAATAATAATTAGTAGATGGCAATTACAAACAAAAAAAAAAAAGCGTTTTCAATAGATGTTAATAAGAAGCGTTTACAATTGCTCCATTTCAATAATAATTTTGATCTTAATTCGCACAGTAATATTCATTCACTAAAGAAACAGTTACAAATCCATACTATAGTATTTTTAAAGTGGGTGAAAAGGCCTTTGGTTTTGGTTGTGCCACATCGTGTGGTCGCTTCCAAATGGGATGATTTTTCAAATTCTTGTGGCGATTCGAATTTTACGTAGAATTCATCGATAATTATATGTATGCAAAGGTATAACTATTATAGAGTAATATTAAATATCCAAGTAAATAGAGATACATAAATTGGACTATTATATACTATGAATAGTTATTTGGTTATGTAATGGACTAATTTTATTTGGTCATTTAACAAATTACATGTATCATGTATTATTAACTTAAATATAGTACATGTACCTAATAAATGAAATAAATGAAAGTAAAAATTTAGATATGAAAATATATAAATATAAATATAATAGTTAAGGTCAAAGATAAATTCTAATTTAATCAAGTATATTTATCATATATTATTAACTTAGATATAGTACACTTGTATATAGTACACTTACATATAGTACATGTACCAATTAAATGGAAGTTAACATAGATATGAAAAGTTATGAATATAAATAGAATATTAAAATCAAAGATAAATTCAAATTTAATAGGTATGTAAAAGAGTTGATTAGAAAAAGTGGAATGTATAGTTATAATGAATTTACTCAAATAATAAGCATATTCAATTAATTAAAATTTGATAGTTCTAATGTTATGATGTTCTAACTTTACACTAATATATACTCTCTTCGTTCCTGTCGAGTGGATATTTATTTTCTTTTTGGTCCGTTCCAGCTCAATGAAGACTGTCCAAAATGGAAGGGAATTTTTATTATTTTTCCCACTCATTCTCTCTCCTATTTTACTTTTACACTCACAACACCAATCAAATCACTATTCCTCCCACTCATTCTCTCTCCTAATTAATTTTTCATACTCACAACATTTCCTTTCATTTTTTATCTTTCTTACTTTTCCTTAATCTGTGTGTCCAAATTTTTGATATCCACTCGGCAGGGACGGAGGGAGTATAACATTATTATATGAATATTTTTCTTTCTTATTATTATAACAACAACTATGAAATTATATTTAATCTATATTATCTTTAGGTAGGAGTGGTGTAAACAAAAATAAAGCAACATGAATTTCAAAAAACATTTTTTATAATAGAATAGAGTGGGAAGATGAAACATATTGATTTAATTGCGGATTAATGTACATTGAACATTGAATTTCAAGATTAGGCAAATGGGTTATATAATAAGCAAATGGCAAATCAAATATAGTTGCTACATATTTTCATATATCTTTCTTTATTGTTTTTATCACGATGGGAGGTCAATTTTTTTTTTCAATCAACTTCAAAAGGGGCGATACGATAAAATAAAGATTATTCAGATTAGTCGCATGTGAAATTTATACAATACGAATAAAGCGCGAGAAATCATGAGTCTTGATTTTATTGCCAGCGATGAAAAGGTAATTTATTTTAGAACATTGATTGATTTCTTTCAATTATTTTCTAAAACTCGTATTTATATAATAATTTTGTTGTAAGGAGATTCAATCTATTATTGTATACATAGTCGGTACATACCCGATTTCAAGAGTATTATTGACGAGGGATGTTGCTACACTATAAAGAACTTCAATGTCGATTTGTCCAAGCCGTCTTTACTGTGTGATACGTGATTTGTTCGTTATATTTGATGCTTCGACACACATGGAGGAAATTATTGAGTACATATTAAAGATTCCTCGATATACATTTGGAATAATCTCATTTGACAAGCTTGAAAGCACGAGTGCAAATAGGAAAAATTTATTTGATAAGCATTATATACATTTATTTTTACGAAATTATTTTTAATTTTTTTATTAGTTTACGACATTATTAACTATTGTATTAATTGGACAAAATGTAGATGTCATTGAAAATGTCATATGCATTTTCGAAGTTGGTCAACGAATGTCCAATCAACAACCTTTACCAATACAATTCCTTGATTTTGAAGACAACATTTATGATAGACTTTAAAAAATGAGTTATATTTTTTTTAATATTTAACAATATATAATATAATATTATATTGCAGTCGAAGAAATTTGCACTTGACTATATGGGGCGGATTTGGTTAATATGGATAGAGATATTGGTAAAAGTGTACAACGAGTATGGATTACCACTTTACAATTGACAAAAGTGTACAATCAGGGAAAACAAAAACAAGATGATGAAAATCATAAGCAAGTTGGTGCTAAAAGACCTATTTTATTGGAAAAAGTGGGTTTAATTTTGTATGTTATTTTCATACCCAAAGTACATTAAATTTTTATTCACCTATAAGGTAATATATTAATATTTTGTTAAATTTTAACCCGTATATTGAGACGTAGGTGGAACGTGGACATTCAAATAATGAATAAGCTCATGTGGAGGCATCTTATAAACTAAAGTTAGACGAGTAATAAAATTTTAGTTGTTTTTAATTGTTTTCAAAATATGAATGTCGAAAGCAATGATGTTTTTTTTATAACACTAAAACTAATTTCCATATTTTAAAGTTTCAATAATTTGTGAATATTTTTATGTAATACATCCATATATTACATGGAGATAACTCATGAACTAAATAGTAATGTTGATTATCATAATTATTCCATATATTACATGGAGATAACTCATGAACTAAATAGTAATGTTGATTATCATAAATATTATAACTTGATCTTTTTAATATATTATTGTACTAAATAAATTTCATATGACATGATATGAAAAAAAAAATCATCAACATTCGAAATATTTAAAAATAAGAACATGTAAAGAGTATGTTTGCAAGTAATATAAGTCATAAGAAGATGAAATATTGGGTAATAGGTCATTAAGGAATATGAAATGGATTCTCGTAAGTCTCATATTTATTTTCATTAATATAACTTAAATATTAATTTATATTAAAATCAATAATTAGATATATGATTATTATTTTTATTATTTAACCAAAAATGTTCAATAAATGTATTTTTATGCAATATTTTCTAAAAAATGATGAAACATTAGGTGAAACAATGTTTGAATTATCAAGTCACTCCATTATAAATCAAACTATATTAAAAATAAAAACATTTAATAAATATATGTGCATCTAATAGGTCTCAAAAAAGTTGGAACATTATGTAAAATAAATTTGTGATTATCAGAATTCTCTTAATTTGAAAATATGTACTTGTAATAACTTCTAAAAAACATATAACTTGAGTTAAATTAGGGAAAATTCCTCTAACACCCCTCTGTCCAGTTTTTTTTCCCCTTAAAGAAAACTTTTTTGTAAATCCCAAATAAAGAGTTATCCCCATATTCAAATTCCCCAGACACTCCTAGGCTCCTCCTCTCCTCCCTCCCCTCACGTCATTTCCTCTCCCCTCCCATTTTGATCTCTTCCTAGTGCCTCTCTTCTACTTCTCCTTTCGTCTTCTTCATTTTGACCGGCGATCTCTTCTTCTCCCTTCGTCTTCCTCATCTTCGACCGGCTAGAATTACGAATTTCCAACCAGATCTGCGTATTTCAACCCCTCTTCATTGCCGACTCCGTTTCCTGCTATATAAACTCCAGATCCGGCCACCAAGCTCTTGATCTAGACATTTCAACTTTGTCTCTCTCTCTCTCTCTTTCAGATCTAGGTCCAGATCTATCTTCCTCTGTTTCTCTCTTGTGCGTATGAAGTGACGCCAAAGTTCTGGTGACTGGGGGAGAGTCACTATGTGAAAAATATGTTAATTTTTTCAGTCTAGTTTGGAGTTTGAAAATTTTAATTTCTTGATTTTTGTAAACAATATCTTGATTTGTTAAATTTTGGAGTTTTGGTTTCTCCATTTTAATTTGAATTTTTGAGTATTAGTGGTGATATAATACTGATGGTGGAATGGTCCTGTACCTCCTGGTGGTGGTTCTAGGTTGCATGATGGAAAACACTTTTTTTTTTAATTTTGATGATGTTGACATGAAATGAAGTAAATATTCAATTGTTGTAAGCTAGTTTAAAAAGTCTTATATGTTACTTATAAGACTTATTAAAAAGTCTTATAAGTTACTACTTATAAAACTTTTTTACAACACAATTTTCAATGTCCAAATAGGTCTTATAATTAACTTATAATAATTTTTAAAAAGTCTTATATGTTACTTATAAGACTTATTAAAAAGTCTTATAAGTTACTACTTATAAGACTTTTTTACAACACAATTTTCAATGTTCAAATAGGTCTTATAACTAACTTATAAGACTTTTTAAAAAGTCTTATATGTTACTTATAAGACTTATTAAAAAGTCTTATATGTTACTTATAAGACGTTTTTACAACACAATTTTCAATGTTCAAATAGGTCTTATAACTAACTTATAAGACTTTTTAAAAAGTATTATATGTTACTTATAAGACTTATTAAAAAGTCTTATAAGTTACTACTTATAAGACTTTTTTACAACATAATTTTCAATGTTCAAATAAGTCTTATAACTAACTTATAAGACTTTTTAAAAAGTCTTATATGTTACTTATAAGACTTATTAAAAGTCTTATATGTTACTTATAAGACTTTTTTAAAAAGTATTATATGTTACTTATAAGACTTTTTAAAAAAGTCTTATAAGTTTATAAGTTAATTATAAGAGTAATTCGTTGTTATTATGAGAGTAATTCGTTGTTATTATTAGAGCAATTAGTTGTTGTTATGAGAGTAATTCATTTTTATTATTCAAAATTTTGATTTTTTTGATTGAAAAAATTGTCTTATAAGTCAATATAAAAGTCAAAGTAGTCTTATAATTATAAGAGTTGTAAATGTATAAATTATGAGAGTAATTCGTTGTTATTATTGAAATTTTTGATTTTTTTTGTTGAAAATTTTGATTTATAAGTCAATTATAAGAGAACTTATAAGTGTTTTAAATGTGTAAATTATGAGATTAATTCGTTGTTAATATTGATTTTTTTTTTTAATTTTTTTTTTGGTTGAAAAAATTAAACTGAAACTATTTTGAATCTAATGACTGATTTAAAATATTTGAATGTCTAGTGACCAATATTTAATTTTCAAAGTTTTAGTGAGTAAAGTATAATTTTTAGTTTTCGAATTGGGTAACCACCCTTCACACACGTGCAAGAAAGTAAGAGTAATTATGTCTTTGTATTATCGAGGGGTGTCTGGGGAATTAACTAAATGTTGTTTCCTAAATTGAGTTTAAATCTCGCCCAAGGGGCCCTAGAGGAAATCGGCCTTAAATAAGATCATGATTATCAATATATTTAAAAGATTTAACTAATACTCCCTCCGTCCCAGACCAAGGGTGTATGGGGTGGATTTCACGCTTCTTAAGAATTTTTTTAAAAAATGAATACTCCCTCCGTCCCACCCGAATTTGGACAAATTTACTTTACACGGAGATTAAGAAATAACAATAAGATAATAAAAATGTTTGGTAGAAAATGAAGAGAGAGAATGAGTGGAGTTAATAGTGGTTGGTTGAATAAATTGTATGGTGGAGAATGAGTGGAGTTAATGAGTGAGTGGGGTATGCCCATTTTTTTATTATTATAAACTTTCCTTTTTGGGTTGTCCAAATTCGAATGGGACGCCCAAAAAGGAAATTTGTCCAAATTCGGGTGGGACGGAGGGAGTAAAAGTTAAATGTAGGATAGGGAATAGTAGTTAAATGTGTGATAGGAAATAGGAGAAAGAATGTAAAAGTTAAATATGTGGTAGGGAATAGGAGAGAGAATGTAAAAGTTAAAAATATTTAATAGGAGAGAGAATGAGTGGGAGGAATAGTAGTTAAATGTGTGGTAGAGAATAGGAGAGAGAATGTATAAGGGTATAATGAATGATTTTTTTTGTAAATATATGAAGATGATAAGGGTATAAATATACTCTCTCCGTCCCACGTGATTGCAAAATAACATTTTGGGTGTGAGAATTAAGAAAAAGTGATGTAAGAAAGAGAAAAAGTTAAATGTTGTGAGTATGAAAAATTAAATAAGAGAGAGAATGAGTGGGAGAAATAGTGAGGAAAGAGAATGTTGTGAGTGTAAAAGTGAAGTAGGAAAGAGAATGAGTGGGTGAAATAGTGAATATTCTTTGCCATTTTGGGAAGTTTGCATTTACGTGGGACGGACCAAAATAGAAATAAGTTTGCATTCACGTGGGACGGAGGGAGTATTCAAAAACTTGCCATTTATGAAAATGAACTCTTGATCTGGGACGGACCAAAAGGAAAAGATGAACCCTTGATCTGGGATGGAGGGAGTATAACTTAAATATCAAGTAATAAAGAGGCAAACTCATCATGTATTAAAACAACTAAAATAACATTACTTCATAAATAGAAGTGCATTTAATAATTTATAAGAGAACATATAATTCGGAATTAACAAAAGTCTCGTACTTTAATAATTTTTGGATTATCAAAAGTCCCTTCATCATAAATCAAAGTAATTTGAGCATAAAAACATGTAATACATATATGTGCTTCTAATACCTTCCCAGAGAATATGGAAAATTGGGTAACAAAAAATAAAGATTATCAAAAATCTCTCAATTTATATTATTAATGTAACTTATTTTAAATGATTAATTGAATATGATAAGTGATATGAAATCAAATGTTAGATACATCATTGATGATGCCAAAATCGTCAAAACAGCCCAAATCCAAGCGAAGATTGCTCCGGTGATTGCAAGGCCTGAAAATAAGAGAAAACACGTAAACTAAGCCGGGGCGGATCCGGCTAAAGGCCCTCCGGCGTGAGAGTAAGTTCACGGTTTGTATATGAGAAAACAAATGGACAGAGTTTTCCCAATGTAAAAAGTAACGTACCTAATAATGAGCCATGGGGCTTGTATTTATAGGGATGGATTGATAGAATCCATGTTGAAATAAACTTGTGAAGAGATAAGATGTAATCCTAAGAGAATTACATCTGTTAAGGAGTCATTGTTTGACTTGGATTGGTGTAGTTGGTTACAATCCTGATTCATTCATGAATGTGTAATCCTTGTTGTATAAGAATTTGTATATTACGCTGGCCAGGAGCAGAGGAACACAAATGTTTTACCTCGGCCTTGGCGAATAGACCGAGGTAAATGATTCTGCTTCCTCGTCATTTGGAGATTGGCCGGCACGGAGATATGCCGGGGTAAATGATTTTGTTTCCTCGTCATGGTGATGAAATGCCGAGGTAAGAACTTTTCTTTCCTCGTCACTTGCGGCATAACGGCCCCGAGCATGTTGACATAAAGAATTTGAGATAAACGTTCCTCGTCATACAAGGAAGACCTTACTCGGCCACGATACTTGGTTATTTAGATAATATTCATGGCCCAATTCAATTAGTGACTTAGGCAAACCAGTTATTCGTATCTCGGTTTATCTTTGTTCGGTGGCCCCCGACTTTCTAGCTCGGATTAGGACGAGTAGAAAGTCACCTCGTCCTCGGCATATGGAATACCAACGGGTTTGACACGTGTCCTCGGCGTCGCTTCGTATAACTGACGGTTGCCATTCTGGGACCCCCCAGTCTTGTCACGCCTCGAAACCGTCAATTTACATTTAATTCTTGGGGCGCCAGACCCGGAATTTAGCTTTACCCATGGGTTTAACTCGATTGAGGGGTTATAAAAAGCTAAATTCTTCTCATTTTACTCTTTACAAACCCCAAATATTTGAAAGCGAGTGACAAGGTTTCAGGCGACAAGCATTCCGGTGATCTTGATCTTGTTCGAACCCAGTTTCCGGCGAGCTAGCTTCCTGTTGTGATTTCCTCAATTTCTCCAAACTCAGGTATGAAGTCTCTTTCCTTTTGTGCATTTTGACTCCGATTTCCCGCTTTCTAGGGTTTGTTGGTGATGAATCTGGAATATGTCAAGAACAAATGAACCACCATTGTTAAAGAATGAAGCTTTTCTTCACAAATTCTCAAAACTTCAACTCTTTGGTTTTCTTTGTATTTTATATGGACTTTCTTGAATATTGAATGAACTCCCCCTTTCATTTTTGATTCCCCTTAGAAATGGCTCGTTCTTGGGACCATTCTCCCCGATTCCGTTACGGATATCATCTTGGGAATACGAGGGTCTATCGTAGAGAGAGGTCCATGGTTGATGCTCACTCTGGATGATGTAAGCAAGCGGTTAAGAGGTTATGGTCGAACTCGTCTATTCCTCCAATACCACGATTCCACAAGAATAGATAGGATTGAGTCTCGTTCACCCAACATTATAGTTTTTGAGGATAGAGTGAGATGATGGAGCACATCAGCTGTTCTACCCGGCCTCTGATCGCGAAATGCGTGAGCGCCTGAGAGGTACGGCTCCCTCCTCGGCCTTATTAAATGACGAGGAGGGGAATCTCCCTTCCCCGTCCTAAATCAGCCATGGACAAGGTTACTAACTTTGTCTCCTCGTCTTTATGCAGATATGACGGGAAGAGGTGGAGAACCCTCCTCGTCTACTCAAATAGTTGACGCTTTCATGGATGAAGCACAAGCCGATGGCCGCTTGGCCCGAAGAAGGGGAGGCCGAGGAAGAGGAGGCCAAGGATTAGGACAAAGACAAGAGAGGACCCCAAAAGCCGGTGATCCCATGTTGGAAAAGCTGTACTCCAAATACGGGGTAGATAAAGCTGAGTACAGGCTAACTTATATGGGCCATATGGAGCTTAAGACAAAGAAGGAAGAGGACAACTTTTATTATAACCAAGACTTTGTCCACTTTTACTTCAAACAGTTTCAACAGGGACTTCGTCTTCCCTTGGATCCTTTCATCTGTGAATTTTTAGACGATGTGAGGGCGGTGCCGGCCATGCTAGGAGCTAATGGTACCCGGGTTCTTGTCAGCTTCATTGTCCTCTGCCGTAGCTTAGGGTACGAGCCGACCATGGGAGCTTTTAGATATTTCTACCATGTTCAATTTGTCAAGGAGAGTTGGCTCCTCGTCATTAAGAGTGCGTCCAAGAAACCGAAGCTGCTCCTCCCTATGTCTAGCAAAGTTCTTGTGGGATAACCATGTTATAAGGGTTGAGAGCCGCCAAGGATGGGAGTTCCAGTCTCCTTGTAAGGGTCCAACTTCATCCTTTCCCGTTCAACAATATGAATGGACCCAGGCCTTGATCAAACGCCTAGAAGAATTTGCTGAGGTGGGGGTCCTTGATTGGTCAGTGGTTGAGTCCTCGGACCATTATTATATTCAGGCGGGTTTGATGTCGGGGAAGAAGGATGGGGTATCTCCCCTTGTCACCGTAAAGAGGGAGACAGCTTCAATGTTGGACAATTCACCCCGGCTTGGTGTTCCATGAGGATTGCATTACGTGCGGGTGAACGTCCCAGGGACCAATGTTTGAAAGCAATCGACATAGTTGGATGTAAACGTTTTATCTTTTTTACTTGTACTTTTTGAATGCTTGTTACCTCTGCTCGTACTTAACTCTTTCTTTCTTGTCCTTGCAGATTTAACCGAGGAAAGAAGAAGCTATAGCCGTGGAGATACTAAGTCCCCAAGAGCTAGTGAGGAGGAAGAGGAAGCAAAGCAAGAAGTCGGCTTTGGTAGAAAGGAGGGAAGAGGCTAATGCCGTAATCTCGTGCTCAATGTTCGGGGTGACCAACCCCTTCCCCTTAAATTACACGGGAGGTAAATGCCGAGGAAGCGGCGGCGACGAACAAACCAATCCATCAGCTGTAGAGGGGCATAGCCTCCATGTTGATCTTGAGGAAGAAGGTAGCCGAGGAAACTAACCTCGTCGAAGGAGATCGGGCTCGAGGACGCCCAGTGTTAGCGCCGAGGAGCCTGCGGCTAAACGGGCAAGCGTCAGCGGGGCCCCCAACGTTGAGGCTCCCCCTCCCTTAACCATTCAAACTATCAAGACCGTTGAGGAGGCCGACGAGCTGGCCAAGAGCATGTCCCTCAACGTTCCCCGTCTTAAGGGACTTCCCCTGTTGGCAAGGGAGGGACCCTTAGTAAGATTGGGCCGAGCTCCCATTCAGAGGGCTATGGACGAGGATGCCTACGAGGCATTTTGTAAAGAGGCTCGCAACGAAGATACCTTGCTGCACGCCCAAGGGACTCTTGATCGCTGAGGTAAATGTTGGTCCTTTTCTTGTTTACTGCCCTTGATATTTGCTTACCTTTCTAATGACGATTTCTCTTTCAGTTGGCTTCTGTCACGGCGTATGAAAATGTTTTAGCCAAGAAGAAGACTAGGCGCCTTAATGAGGCTAAGGCCGCCCAAGCGAAGAGTGAAAAAGACAAGGCTTCCTTGGCTAAGCTTTTAGAGGCCAAGGATGCTGAGCTTGCGGCGGCCAAGGCCAAGGTTGAGGCGAGGTGAAGAGGGGCGGGGGCGAGAAGATTAAAGCCGAGGAGCATCTCAGGCTGAAAAATGAAGAGCTTGCTACGGCAAGGAAAGAAAAAGCCGAGGTCCAAACTAGGGCCGAGGAAGGCTGAGCCCGGTGCGAGAGGGTTGGAAGCTACCACTCCGGCTAGGGAGGAAGAGGCCGTTGCTCGGTTCAAGGAGAGCTCGGCTTTCGAGGAGTTGATGATGGCCGGCTCGGCCTTTAGAGAGGCCGTGGACGAAGCGACGGCCACCATGTTTGAAGATGGTTATCTTCATTTGGCACGGAGCATTTTGGCTGATCCTTCCACCGGCTTGGACATCAATAAGGTTGCCCGGCTAATTTGCGAGGACCAATATGCCGAGGAAGTCGGGGCTCTCCACCACTTGGTCCCCTTTTACGAAAGCAACTTGGAGATAATGGTACGCGAGGATGCTCAAGCTTGCGAGGAAGTGTGGAGGCCGGCCTCTGTTGTCCGGCAATATAAAAGACACAGTGGAGGCGATCCAGGATCTTTGAAGAGCCCGAGGTCATAGAAGCCAGAGGTGGAAGGAGGGGCCAGGAAACTAATGCCTGGCTGAACAAACGGTCCTTCCTCCCCCGGCACTATCACGAAGGTGGCTGACAAGCCTTTTGATGACGGGCATCAGTCTTAGGATAGCTTCTTTTCTTTGTTTTCTGTAATAGATGGTAGGACTTGTAATTTTTTGAATATCAATGAAAATCCTTTTGTCATGATTCATGTTATTTCCATAACTTGCTCATATTTTTGTTATTTCCATAACTTGCTCATATTTTTGTATGCTAGGCCGAGGCACTAGACTTAAGAAGGTGGGATCCAAGGAAGGTTCCTTGCTCCCAAATGTTGGGCAAGTGGTTAGGCCGAGGAAATACTCCTCGGCTTTAACTATGCCCTCAAGTTACTTAGGCCGAGGAAGGTTTCCTTGGCTGTAAAAGTGTTGTAATCCTGAATCAAAGTGGACTCATGGTAGGGGGTTTGTTAAGCCATTAGGCCGAGGAAAGTCCTCGGTCTTGGCTGTTAGTCTCCTGAGTCAAGGTGGACCCTTGACTGGAAGTGTTGTAAGCCATCAGGCCAAGGAGGTCCCTTGGTCTTGGGCATTTGGTATCTGAATCAAGGTGGACCCTTGACGGGATGTGTTGTAAGCCATCGGGCCAAGGAGGTCCCTTGGTCTTGGGCATTGGTATCTGAATCAAGGTGGACCCTTGACGGGATGTGTTGTAAGCCATCGAGGCCAAGGAGGTCCCTTGGTCTTGGGCATTGGTATCTGAATCAAGGTGGACCCTTGACGGGATGTGTTGTAAGCCATCGAGGCCAAGGAGGTCCCTTGGTCTTGGGCATTGGTATCTGAGTCAAGGTGGACCCTTGACGGGATGTGTTGTAAGCCATCGAGGCCAAGGAGGTCCCTTGGTCTTGGGCATTGGTATCTGAGTCAAGGTGGACCCTTGACGGGATGTGTTGTAAGCCATCGGGCCAAGGAGGTCCCTTGGTCTTGGGCATTGGTATCTGAGTCAAGGTGGACCCTTGACGGGATGTGTACAAAGAGTCGGGGATGCGGTCCTCGTCTTCTGGTGTACGTATGAAGAGTTGATAGTTGCTTTGCATCTTTGGAAGAAGGCTGCTTTCATAAAGCTGAAATGCGATTACAACTAGCTGCATGATCCTATCAACTAATCAAAACTAAAAGACAGGAAATAAGAAACTAATCTACTGTAAAATAAACTAGACTAGTGATAGTATTTTCTAAGGTTGTCGGAGTGCCAGGGATGCTTGAGGTCCTTCCCCTCCTTGGTCTTTAATCTGTAGGTCCCTTCTCGAATGACTTGAGTGATGATATAAGGACCTTCCCAATTTGGGGAGAGCTTGTTACGTTACTGCCTTTCGTCCGGTAGCTTCAATTTTTACGAGTACCCAATCGCCTACTTGGAATACTCTTCTTATGACCCTCTTATCATGATACGCCTTGGTCCTTTGTTTGTAGTTCACCATCCTCATCTGTGCAGCTAGTCGTTTCTCATCTATCAGGTCCAGGTCAAGGAGCCTATTGACCTTGTTGACTTGCTCATCGTAATGGGAATTTCTCACCGTAGGGATGGCCATCTCTGCTGGTGCCATAGCCTCGGAACCGAAGGTTAGTGCGAATGGGGTTTCCCGGTTGGCCCCAGGGTGGTTGTGCGAAACGACCCATAAGGCTAGGGGAAGTTCGTCCAACCATCTACCCTCGCGTCCTTCAAGGTTCTTGGTGAGGGCGGTTAGGACCGGTTGTTTCTTTATACCTTGGCCATTGCCTTGTGGTTACGGCTAACCGAAGATTTTGCATGGCGGACTTTTACTCTTCCCAACTCTGTAGTGAATCTTTGTGGAGAATTGCAGTCCATGATCAGAGACAATTGTATGTGGAAGGCCGAATCTGCACCAGATGTTGTCATGGACAAAGTTGATCGCGTTCTCTTCCGTTATCTTGGCTAATGCCTTGGCTTCTATCCACTTGGAGAAGTAATCAACAGCTACTATCACGTACTTGCAATTACCACGGGCGGGAGGGAAGGGTCCGATGATATCGATCACCCACATATCAAACGGCCACGTAGGTATTACAAGTGTTTGCTCAACTGCCGGTAGTCTAGGAATGTCAGAGAATCTTTGGCACTTGTCACATTTTTGAACATAGGCGTGCGCGTCTTCCCTCAGGTTTGGCCAATAGTACCTTAGTGATATGATTTTGTCAGCTAAGGTTCTGGCCCCCGGTGTCCGCCGCAAACACCTTCATGTACTTCTGCCAAGAGGTTCTCAATTTCCTTGGGATAGACACACCTTAGCAGGGGCTTTGTGAAAGATCTTCGGTAGAGGACTCCATTCATCACCACGAACCTTGGGGACCTCTTTTTGATAAGCTTAGCTCGAGCATCATCTTCTGGTAGTTTTTCCTTCTCAATGTATTCAATGTAGTCATCGATCCAGCATCTATCTTCTCCATCTAAGAGCATGATTTGTAGTCTTTCGTACGCAGGTTCCTCAGCATAAACCACATAAGGACTGGTCTTAGAGACATCCATGGTAGCCAATTTGGAAAGAACGTCTGCGACTTGGTTATCTTCCTGCCAATTTGTTTGAGCTCGAAAAATTCCATCTTCTTCGTCATATCTAGGACCGGTCTCTATACTTGGCAAGGGTGGGGTCTTGGGTATTATACTCTCCCTTTACTTGTTTGACAACGAGTTGGGAGTCGCGAAGGCCGCCACCCTAGTCGCTCCATAGAAGGAGGCTAATTGAATGCCAAATATTAGAGCTTCATATTCCGCTTGATTATTGGAGGCGGGGAACTTGAAACGGATGGCGTCTTGCGTAGTATATTCTCCTTAGGGCTTGCTAGCACAATTCCAGCTCCGCTTCTGTCCTTGGTGGCTGATCCTTCCGTATACGAGGATCCAAGCGGTTGGATGGGAGTTCAATGGGAGAGTCTTTATCCTGCTACAGTGCGTTTTGCTTCCTAGAGGTGGGGAGATGCTCACCCATAAAGGCGGTCTCGACCATGAAGTCAACCAAAGGCTGTGCCGGGAGGGTCTTCCTTGGTTGGTAAGTGATATCGAACTCGGTGAGAGCGATGGACGATTAAGGAGACGCCGGAGCCGTCCAACTTATGTAGTATCTTCTTGATGGTTCATTTGTGTACACGGTGATAGGATGTGCAGAAAAATAAGCATGTAGCTTCCTTGATGCAATGACTAGTGCGTACGCTATCTTCTCCACATTGAAGTATCTGCTTTCCACGTCAGATAGTGCCTTAGAGACATAGTAGACAGGCTTTTGAATTCCTTCGTCATTTCGAACTAGGAGAACTGCGACAGCATGATCGGTGGCAGCTAGGAATACGTACAACATCTCGCCGGTAGTCGGATTTGCTAAGCGAGGGAGGGAACCCAAGTACTCCTTCAACCGGAGGAATGCTTGAGCATTCGGGAGTCAGGAGAAGCTCTTGGTACCCTTGATACCTTGAAGAAAGGCGGTGACTTTTCGGCGGATTTGGCGATGAATCTTCCAAGTCTTTGCGATTCTTCCATTAAGTCTTTGAACCTCCTTGATGGTGGTAGGTTCCTTCATGTCAACGAGCGCCTTGATTTTTCGGGGTTTGCTTCAATCCCCCTTTGAGATACCATGAAGCCTAGGAACTTTCATTGTTACTCCAAACACGCACTTGCTCGGATTTAGATTCATGTTATTAGCTCGGAGGTTGTGAATTGTCTCTCGTAGGTCGGGAACGTGTTGCCTTCCTTGGTCTTTATGACCATGTCATCAATATAAGCTTCCATGTTGCGACCTATTTGGCTTGCAAAAACTCGATTCACCATTTGGTATGTAGCACCCGCGTTCTTGAGCCCAAAGGCATCATGATGTAACATTAATTACCCCAGGTGTTTGGAAGGCCGTCTTCTCAATGTCCTCTTCCGCCATTTTTATCGATGATAGCACGAATAGGCATCTAGGAAAATTTGAGAGTTTGATGTCCGGCGATGGAATCAACCAACTTGTCAATTCTAGGAAGAGGATAGGCTGTCCTTGGGGCGAGCTTTGTTTAGATCGGTAAAGTCTATGCACATGCGCCATTTCCCATTTTGCTTCTTCACCATAACTACATTGTGCCAACCAAACGGGGTACTTAACTTCACGAATTATTCCGGCACTAAGTAATTTACGCACTTCTTCTTTTATAGCTTCCTCCTTATCCCTTGCAAAATTTCTCCTTATGCAGGGAGATAGTCTTTGCCAAAGGATCAACTTCAAGGCGGTGGAGAGCTACTTCTTCATTGATCCCCCTCATATCTTCGACTCTCCAAGCAAAGACGTCGAGGCCGCTTTTTAAGAGGAGATGATTTTTCTTTCTCTTACGGAGATAGTTGGCCCCAGAGCTTAATTTTTTGTTCGGGATAATCGGGATTGATGACTATCTCTTCCGGTTCGTCAACGAGGCTTCATTTCAAGACCGTCACGGAATTCTAGAGACTTCGATGATGATTTCTCTAATTCTTCTCCCTTCATTGTCATTCACGTTGAGGCCCTCTTCCTCCATAAGTTTATCAACATACGGGAGGCCCGGCCTTCTCGAGGTCGTGGTTGGCCCTCGAGTTACGGCCGTTGAAGAGAACAGGGTCTTCTTCGATATGGGTGAATTATGCCTAGGTCATCTGCAATTTCTTGGACCATAGGGTCTTCCTCAGGTACAGATAGGAATATGCCTTGGTCATCTGCAATTTCTTGGACCATAGGCTCTTCCTCCTCCGCAGGCACTTCACGAATATAGCTCATTCTGGAGCTAGTTTTGGTGGTTTTCTGAGACTTGGAGATCTTAATATTTTCCTCGGGGGTATCTATCTCCACACTCTTGGATTTCTTTTTGCTCTTCACGACATGTTCCAAGAAGTCCTTGGGGGTGGCCCTCACGCATCCAATCCCTGCCCGGGTGGGGAATTTAACTCGTTGGTGGGGAAGTGAGGCCACCAGCTCAAGTTTGGCTTGACTTGGAATGCCTATGATCGCATGGTAATCACTAGTCAAATCCATGACTACAAAATTATTTGTGGCTTTGGCTAGGAAGGGATGATCACCGACTTCGAGTTCTAGCTCCACAGTTCCCTTGGCTCCAACGTTGTGATTGGTGAATCCTTCTAGCCTTCCATGGTAGGGTTCCAACATGGTGTCTTTCAAGCCCATCTGTTGGAAGGTGAGTAATCTGAGGATGTCACGAGAGGCCCCCGTGTCAACAAGAAGTCTTTCGGATTCAACGTTGTCTATTCGGCCCTTTATCACCAAGGGTTGTTCACGAGTGCTCGGCTTCCGGCTAACTCATTAGGGGAGAAACTAATGACCTCTTCCGCTTTATGGATCAGCGGGAACATGATACACTTTGCTCGGCTCGTGGATCTGGTCCCTTAGTTTTACGGTAGATGTTACCTCTTCCCGTATCACATGCAACTTGGCCACTAGGAGGCCTTCGGTCTTCA
Source organism: Adenophora triphylla var. japonica (assembly GCA_022495995.1). Taxonomy (NCBI): domain Eukaryota; kingdom Viridiplantae; phylum Streptophyta; class Magnoliopsida; order Asterales; family Campanulaceae; genus Adenophora; species Adenophora triphylla. The sequence goes on along the minus strand of JAFEMH010004394.1, from coordinate 65,573 downwards.
TCCTCGCTTTTGTCGTCATCTTCACTTTCCTCTTCCTTCCGCTTCCGCTTGTTATCTTTTTCATAACATAACGGTCTAACTTTCCCTCGTCGACCCATTTTTGGATTATTTTCTTGAGGGCCCAACAACCGTCGGTGGTGTGCCGTTGTCTTTGTGAAAATCACGGTATTTGTTCATGTTACGAGGAATTTTGGCTTGTCGGTCATTGGTTGAGGTGGAGGAAGGTTGACCAGCTGCATGATTTCAGAAATGAGCTTAGTAAGAGGAGTGAACTCAAGCTTCTCCGTACTCCTTGTTTTGTTTTTCCCTTTGGAACCCTTGCCGTTTCTATTACTATTCTGGCGGTTTCCTGTCGCCTCTGTCTGTCTTGTCGGCTCCCCTCTTCTTTGTTTTATCCTCGGCCATGGAAATGGCATAAGCTACCTTGTATAGCTCGGACTTTGTTTGAGGTTCCACTGGCGAGAGTTCATAAACGAGGGGACCGGATTTTAAGCGGAATTGAAACAAACAATAACTTCCTGTCGGTGAGGCTTTCTTCAACACAGTCCGCCATTTTCGGAACCGATTATAATAGGCGAGGGTGGTCTCTCCCTTTCCTGCTCAATGTTGGCCAAGTCGGCCGGTCTTATCTTCCTCTTACCAGCGGTAGCAAAGTGGTCCAAGAACATTCTCCTCATGCCTCTCCAATCGATGCTACCTCTTTTAAGCTCACGGAACCGAGTCAAAGGCATTCGGAGAAGGTGCTCGCGAAAGCTTTACGGAGCGAGGTCATCAGCAGTGGTGAGGAGATTCATAGTTTGTTCAAACTTCTGCACATGGTCTTTTGCATCAGTAGTGCCATTGTATTTTTCAAAATTAGGAAGCTTGAGGTGGGGATTAGGTGGAGCTGCAGTTATCCTCAAAGAGAATGGACGTGTTGCCCAGTCGTAATCATCGTCATTAAACTTCTTTCCTCTCTCCATGTCATCCGAGTCTTTGCTTGACGGCTCCATTGCTTGGTTTCCACTCCCTTGTCACTGCTTGGCGGGTGCTTCGTTGGGAGCTTCTAGCGGATTTATCATTGGGGCGATCATTGACCTGCTTGTGCTCCGCGTCATGTCGGTGGTGTCCGTTTGGAAGGAGCTCTGTCACGCCTTAATTCCAGGTCTTGACCGCCAAGTATCATTACATACGGCTCACGGTGTCCTTGGTCTTGCAAATTCTCGATGCAGGGGACGAGGAGAATCCGGTCGACGAAGTCGAGGAGAATTTGGTCGACGAGATCGAGGTGGCGTGGGACGTTTAGGTGCCATGACAAGACGAGCGGGGAGATAGTCGTGCATTCAAGGCGGAGTCTCGTTCTTAGGTCCACAGGAGTTTACTTCCTCTTCCTAGGAGTTAAGTGGCTTCTCAAGTCGACTCTTGGAGCTTTACGCTTCTTGTTGTGCCGAGGATGAGGAGAATCCACGGGGGTTGGCATTGGTAGGTCCCTGGTCTTGAGGGGAGGAGGTTGTTGCTCATCTGTCCCTTTTCGAGGAGTTGCCCACGAGATGGCCTAATAAATTCAGCCATGGAATGCTCTGGGTCTAATTGCAAGAGAAGCGACTGTGTTTCATACATTCTTTGTAATGTCTCCATTTGCTTATGCAACAAAGAGCGTCGGTCGATGGGTTGACTTCCTCCCGGCTTGACCGGCGTCGGCATTCTTTGTTTTCTTCCTTCCCTTGCTTTCCACGAGCACGAGTGGGACGAGAGCTTCGGCGCCTTCTCCCTCGGCATTCGCACGACACTTGGAACGAAGGGTCATGGAGAGGAGGAGGGGCATCTGGCGAGTAGAGGAGGAGGAGGAGGCGGTTCCTCGGCTCTGTGTTAGCCCCATTCACTGGGTTGGGTCCTCGGCGTAACACTTTCGTAAGCTGTCAGTCCATTGTGATCCAACAACAAATTACCAAGTGTAAATTTCCAAAAATCACAATTTCAATAGAACCAAATTTATGGCCAAAATTAGGGCAAATTTTGACCACAAACAAACAATTAATTGTGATTTTTTCAACACAAAAGAATTCAAGCCAAAACTGGGCTGGAATTTTAACGCTAAAAAACGCCTCCAAACGGAATCTGGGCAAAATCCGGTTGAAATTCGCAGCTTCCGGCGGTTTCAAGAACAGAGTTTCAACGATCCAAAAATTCCGTTAACAAAGAGAAAAATTCAAGCGAGAAAATTGGCTTTTAGCGAGAGTTTTCCAGGCCAAACAAAGGGTGTTTGAATCGAGTTCCCGACAATGGAACCAATTGATGATGCCAAAATCGTCAAAACAGCCCAAATCCAAGCGAAGATTGCTCCGGTGATTGCAAGGCCTGAAAATAAGAGAAAACACGTAAACTAAGCCGGGGCGGATCCGGCTAAAGGCCCTCCGGCGTGAGAGTAAGTTCACGGTTTGTATATGAGAAAACAAATGGACAGAGTTTTCCCAATGTAAAAAGTAACGTACCTAATAATGAGCCATGAGGCTTGTATTTATAGGGATGGATTGATAGAATCCATGTTGAAATAAACTTGTGAAGAGATAAGATGTAATCCTAAGAGAATTACATCTGTTAAGGAGTCATTGTTTGACTTGGATTGGTGTAGTTGGTTACAATCCTGATTCATTCATGAATGTGTAATCCTTGTTGTATAAGGACTGTATATTCTGCTGGCCGGAACGCCGAGGAACACAAATGTTTTACCTCGGCCTTGGCGAATAGACCGAGGTAAATGATTCTGCTTCCTCGTCATTTGGAGATTGGCCGGCACGGAGATATGCCGGGGTAAATGATTTTGTTTCCTCGTCATGGTGATGAAATGCCGAGGTAAGAACTTTCTAGCTCGTCATACAAGGAAGACCTTACTCGGTTTATACTGTTCAATCATAAATTAATTTTATTTTGTTAATTCAATAAGTCTTTAAGGGAGATGAATCATTAGGTGAAATAATATTTATATTATCAAAAGTCTTTTCTTTATGCATCAAATTAAATAAAAAACTAAAACATCTAATAAATATATGTGCATATAATAAGTCCAAGAAGATGGAAGATTAGATAAAATATTAATGTAACTTAATTTAAATGAATTGAATATAAAAAGTGATATGAAATCAAAGGTTAGATTTATCATTATAAATTAATTTTATTTTGTTTATTCTATAAGTCATAAAGGGAGATGAATGATTAGGTGAAATAATATTAGGATTATCAAAAGTCTCTTTTTTATTAATCAAATTAAATTAAAAATTATAACATATACTCCCTCCGTCCCAGACCAAGGGTATATGGGGGGGATTTCACGCTTCTTAAGAAATTTTTTAAAAAATGAATAAAAGTTAAATGTGAAATATGAAATAGTAATTAAATGTGTGGTAGGAAATATGAGAGATAATGTAAAAGTTAAATATGTGGTAGGGAATAGGAGAGAGAATGTAAAAGTTAAAAATATTTAATAGGAGAGAGAATGAGTGGGAGGAATAGTAGTTAAATGTGTGGTAGGAAATAGGAGAGAGAATGTATAAGGATATAATGAATGATTTTTTTTGTAAATATATGAAGATGATAAGGGTATTAATATATTCAAAAACTTGTTTTTTTTTGAAAATGAACTCTTGGTCTGGGACGTCCCAAAAGGGAAAGATGAACCCTTGGTCTGGGACGGAGGGAGTAATAAATATATGTGCATATAATAAGTTTTAGAATATGAAACATTAAAAAAATATAGATTTGAGATTATCAAAATTCTCCTAATTTTAGTTATCAATGAAATTTAATTTAAATGAATTGAATATAATATGAAATGAAAGTTAGATTCATCATGAATTAACTTTATTTTGTTCTTTAAATGTACATGTTATACCTCCTAAAGCAGTATGAACTTAAGTTAAACACAAAATCTGGGGAGAAACGCGTTTCTCCGTAACTTATGGAGAAACGGGGCCCGACTTGTTGCGCGACAATGCAGGCCAAGGCTTCTGGATATCCAGAAGCTTATGAAAGTGATATCCAGAAACCTTCAAAATGAATATCCAGAAACTTTCAAAATGTTTCTGGATATTCATTTGATGGTTTACGGATATACATTTGAAGGTTCTGGATATCGAGAAACCTTCAAAATGAATATCGAAACTTTCAAAATGTTTACGGATATTCATTTGATGGTTTCTGGATATACATTTGAAGGTTTTACGGATTTTGGAACCTTGATAAGCAATTTCTGGTCTTGGCCTTGGATTTGGCTTCAAATCTATTTTTACGGATATCCGCCCAAAGGCTTCTGGATATCCGTTCCAAAGCTTCTAGATATCCAGAACCCTTTGAGACTGATATCCAGAAATTTTTTTCTGGTTATCAAACGCATAGCTTCTGGCTATTAAAAACACGTTTCTCCATAGTTATGGAGAAACGCGTTTCTCAGCAGACCTACTCTAAGTTAAATAGGTTTGAGATTATCATATTTTGATTTAATTAATAGAACCTAAATAACAAATAATGAAGAGTCAAACTCATCATCCATTAAAATAACTAAAAGAAAACTATGTAATAAATATAAGTGATAATATATCCTAAAAGATAATAAACTTTGAAATTATCAAATGTCTCATAATTAATTTCATTAATATAACTTAAGTATCTAGAGAATTTTAAATGACATGAAGTGAAAAGATAGATTCATCGTAACTTATTTGACTCAAAATCTAATAAAATGATATACTTAAAAGAAGAAGAAACGTTAGGTGAAATAATGTTGAAATTATAAAAGGTCTTTGCCTTCATAAAATCTGGGGAGAAACGCGTTTCTCCGTAACTTATGGAGAAACGGGGCCCGACTTGTCGCGCGACAATGCAGGCCAAGGCTTCTGGATATCCAGAAGCTTATGAAAGTGATATCCAGAAACCTTCAAAATGATAACCAGAAACTTTCAAAATATTTCTGGATATTCATTTGATGGTTTCTGGATATACATTTGAAGGTTTCTGGATATCCGAAACCTTCAAAATGAATATCGAAACTTTCAAAATGTTTCTGGATATTCATTTGATGGTTTCTGGATATACATTTGAAGGTTCGGATATCAGAAATCTTCATTTACTGTCTTGGCCTTGGATTTGGCTTCAAATCTATTTTTACGGATATCCGCCCAAAGGCTTACGGATATCCGTTCCAAAACTACGGATATCCGTAACCCTTTGAAGACCGATATCACGAAATTTTTTTCTGGTTATCAAACGCATAGCTTCTGGCTATTAAAAACACGTTTCTCCATAGTTATGGAGAAACGCGTTTCTCAGCAGACCTACTCCTTTGCCTTACATTTTATTAATATAACTTGCATATTACGTGAACTTAATGTAATTTTAAATCAATAGCAATATTTCTTTCTCAAATTGAAATGGTTCATGAACTAAAGTAAAATGTAGATTACCAAAAGTCTAATAAGTTAGTAGAACATTCATCTTTAAATGCTAATACAAGATTATGAAAATCAAACATTTATTCATAAAATGTTACTTTTAAGCTCTCACCTTTCCCATAAGATGTCAGATGTCTTCCTCATTTTAGATTGACGAAAAATTTCATCTTTTATAGTTTACAATACATAGATGAAGCCGAAGGGAGAAGACCACGCAATGAGTTATTAATGTTCAATATCGATAATATGGTGTATACTATTTCAATATTTTATACATTAAATATTGGCTGATGTTTGGTCAAAACTACTTTTTATGAATTGTCTATGGCTCCAACAAGTAGTACTTTTAATTTTAAATAAACACCAACGAGTGCTTTTTAATACAATATTATTTTATTTTTATTTCTATGTTATTATTTTGAATGATTGAAAAAATATACTTTCGTATGAAATAAATCATTCTAATTCTAAAAAGGATAAAAAGGAAAAAATGTCATTGTGGATAATTATTCAAATTTCCAATTAGCGTTTTAAAATAATTTACCAACCGTATTACAAAAAAAAATCGTTTAAATATTTTTCGTTTAAAAAATGCTCCGTTTTAAAATTCTCCATTTCTAAAAATGTGCAACAGAAGAGGCCTAAAATATAACACTTTAGTTAATATCATTTATAATCAATTATTAGTGTTGAAAATAGAGTATCCGCCAACGTCAAATGCTGTTGCGAATAGAGTATATCTGAATGCTAGATAGAGTTTTCTTTCTATATACAAAACGAAAATTAGAGAGGTATGTTCATCTATTAAATTTTGGATTTAGTGTAGCACATATATAATTTTCTAATGTGTCATTACAAACAATTTACTTTTTAGAGCTTCAGCCCATCAAATTTTATGACATGTCCATTACATGTAGTAGAAGCTACTCTCACCGTCTTTAAATGAATGTCTAAAATATATTCAAATTTGCTCTTAATCAATAGCAAGTTTGATTATTATTTTTATATTCATTTAGGGACAGAGGGAGTGGAACAATTTTTTTTATCATTCTGTGTTTTATTTCTAAAGCATCTTTGTTATTATACTAGAAACAGTGTGTTTACTTACAGAAATTACTGACGAAAATATTCCATCGATATTAATCACAGAAAGTTATTGTTTACTTACGAAAATTTGATGGTTCGAGGCACTGTTTTTTTTTTAAATAGAAATTTCATTACCTACGAAATTTCCGTCAATAACTAACGTAATTATCTACAAAAATATGTATGTGGGTAATATTTACGGACCATTACGTGAGTAAAAAATTTATGAAAAAACCATTTACGGACCATTACGTGAGTAAAAAGTTTATGAAAAAACCATTTACCGACGAAATTGTGTTAATTTAGATATCCATTCACTATGTGAAACTTTTTATGCATATATCTCTATCCTTTGTCATAAATAATTTTAAATTTTAAAATAAAATTCTTCATAAACATTAATAGAAATTGGGAAAAAAAATGTAAATAAAAATAAAATAGCTTAATTAAAAGAGAATGTGAAATCACACATAATATAAATTTTATAATACCTTTATTTAAATTTCTTAACTATACTCACATTAATAAAACAAATCAAGTTGATTTCACTTTAATTATGAATTTTAAAAGGAAATTAAAATATAACAAAACAATTATTTTGATCAACAAAAAACTTATAATTAGATATAAAATTTCGTGCGTAGCACGAATTGACACCTACCGTTTCTTATAATCAAGCAATAATAAATAGATTACTGTTACAAATTGAAAAATTACAATTAAAAGTTAAAAGGATGACTTTTTGGCTTTCATCGGCAACCTTTATTATTTTTCCCTTTAATTGATTAACTATTTAGATGTATGTATATTTAATAAAAATATTTATTTTTCTTGTATGGATGAATATAGATTAATGGCGGAGGATAAGTAATGTGGTTATCACAATTGTAATGAGGGATTGAGTAAAATGGTCTAAAGCCCTTAAATTACATTAATTTATTGATTTTCTTCTAGTATTAAATAGTGTGTTATAAATATCTAATTATGAGAGATTGATTGTTCACCTACTCTTCCTTAGCTCTTGATATATACATATATATTATATATTAGTAGATTACTCTTAATTATCTTCGGTTTCTATTGATATAGTAGTATAATAGTAGACTACTCAAATTATTTTTCATGAATATAATTGAATGGAATAAAAGTGATGGGTCAATCACAACGTATAAAGCCCAAACTTTCGACCATTACAAAAGCACGCCTTGTGAATGGGCTGATCCAGTTGATACAACCCCAACGTCACAACGATAAAGATCAATCAATCAACCTCATTGTTCGATCATCTCTGATCCCGACCTAGCTTCGTCCGACATACGATCATCTACATTTTCAACCTCTGCTTAGTCAAGGCATGAAGTCAGGTCGACCTTAAATAATCATGCGACCTCGACCTACAAACACGTGCGTCTATCCACGACTCAATATATAACCGTATTCTACAATCACGGAGACTGTTATGCCTACATTATTTACACGATTTAAGGGATTCCTATCAATCCTAACGCATAACTATATATATCAGACTACATACACGTAAAAAGGTAATGTTATCTTGACTATTTTGAAATTACGTCATTTCAATACAATTTATATCATCATATAACTGGCATCTCATCATCACGCAGGATGGTATTAGACGGAGACCACCCCGTTTATTCGTTTGTTCGTGGTTTCTGTAACGACCCGAGCCCGAAGCCCGACCCGCTACGTAGGCATCACACACTGACCCACTAAGCAACTCCTCAATTGGGTCAACCACAGCCCATCATAGGCCTTCAAAAGTCCAATGGATGATTTGATGCTTAGTAGTAGTGCATGAGCCTTCTATATATCACACTAAATTCCCACATATTTTCGATGTGGGATGGGGGTATCACAATCTCCCCCACTCAAACCCTTGTCGTCTCTGACAAGGTCAATCAATACCCAGATCGTACCCCCGGGCTAGCTCGCAAGCCTTAAGGCTGGGGTTCTGCTCTGATACCATTTCTCTCTCTCTCTCCTCACACCTCCCCTTTCCTCTCTCTCACTTCCGTCCTCTCTCTCTTCTTTCACTTTATTTCTTTCTTTCAATCAAAACTCATACACTATTTATTCTCTCTCTCTCTCCTGACCCTCTTTCTCTCTCTCGGCTCTCCTCTCTCTCTTCTCTCTCTTTCTTTTCTTTCTTGTCTCCTCTGACACCATAAATCATGATGGTTACTATTAGACACTACCATTGCACAGTAGGATATACATAGAGAACATATATGTATGACTGTACACAATCTCCATATAAAGTATTCTTATTACTTTTCTAAAAAAAAAAATCAGTTCTTTAGCCACGAACAATTTGGGATAATTTACCTCTACACTGTGATCTGCTCGAACAAGGTCCTTTCACCCTTCTGTAGTGCCGCCCCAACTCAGCAGTAACCAAAGAAACTAAAAGGCTGCTAGGATTTAGGTTAAGGGAAATGTTTATATAGGTGTGATTAAGGTTGACTCTCTAATTTCCATGACTCTCTAATTTTTATGGCTCTTGACTCTCTAAATTCCATGGCTCTCAAATTTCCAAAATTTGACTGCTACATTAATTTATTAATAATTTATTTATTTAATTTTTTTTTCTATTATAATATATCAAAATACCCGTATTTTACATTCTTACCCCCTTAAAAGGAGTTTAGTCCTCTAAACTCGACGTACCTCATTCGACGAACAATTTGGGATACTTCTCACGCATATCGCTTTCCAGCTCCCACGTAGCTTCTCGCACTTGTGATTATCCCCGATCCGATTTGGGCCCACCAACTTGGGGTTTCCAAGTGACTAATGAACTCGGGTCAATCTAGCGGACTTTAATGTTCAAACGGAGTCGCCACGCCATTTTAGTTTAGGGCCAAAACTTTGAAAAAGAGCCCGTAAAAGAGAAAAAGGGTTCGGAGGTCACGTTACACTCCGGGAAGAACGATTAGCACGTTCACCCGAAATGCTTCGTAGACGAGTCTTCCAAACTTGAAACAATTTGTGTGTGTGTGTTTTGCAAAAGGGGTTTGACCAAACAAAGGATTTTCTGGGAATAAACAGTTTGACTGGACTGGACTGGGATTAATCAAAACAGTGTGCTTCTGTGAGTGAAAAGGAACTGGAAACAAAAAATATCTGCCAGTGACATTTCTGTCCGCGCGGGTTGAGATGAAGCTCAATCTTATTCGTGCGGATAAGGCAGTGATTTTCCCTTTTGCGGCTTTCCCGATCGATTACGTAATTTCGAAAGTTAAGCTGGATTTACAGAATCAGAACTGGAGTTGCAACAGAAAATGTAAAGTAAAGGGATCTTTGAATTTTGCATCCATGCTTGTCCCCACTTTCCTTAGGCTTTGATTAGTGATCACTAAACATGATTAATAGTGATATACTAGATCAAGTCATCATGAGGGTACATTAGGACTTAGGAGCATTTCATTTGCTTGGGATGGGGGGTTTGACATATAAATAGAAGGTGCTTAAGATAAAGATTAATACATGAAAATGGAACTTAGGTTAAAAGTGTATCAACTTTAGAGTGGATCTCTAAGGTGGTCATTAAGATGACCATCCTTGAGATCTTTAAACTCCATGTATCAACTACACCTTTTGTCAACCTAGAAACCTTAGTGATCTTCATCCATGAAAATTGTTCCAAGGTGGAGATCTTAGGCTTTAATAGAGTATTATCACAAGAAAATAAAATGTTGACCACTAAGATGATCACCATGGAGATTAAGCTCCAAGATGACCGTGCTTAAGTCAAATGATACAAGTGCTAGTAAGAAAAGGAGACATAAAGATTAACATAAATGTAAAGATTTAGATCTTTGTGGAAGATCATCCATGGAGATGAACTCCATGGAGACCTTCCTAGATCCAAGGACAAAGAGGGAGTAAGCTTAAAAAGTAACAATTAAGTAAAAAGATAATCAAGATTTAATAAGTAGTTAAGCAAGATTTATAATAAGCAAAGTGAGATAACAATATTTACTTCATACTAAACATGAGATGAATGCTTAAAGATGAGAGATTAAGGTAAGGAGAAGGAGGGTTTACCAATAGTTGTACCCTATCTTCTCTGGTTTGTGTTTAGGGCTTGAAGGTTATCAAAGTTTATGTGTGGATTTTGTGTTTAGGTTTAGTGTTTGGATGAGTGTTTGTGGTTGTGTTTAGGCTGTTTTCTGGAGTAATTTCGACAATGTAACAGTAGAGTCCAAAAGAGATCCCCCCTTAAACTGAGAGAGAAGGGCTCTATTTATAGGTTGGATTAGGGTTCAACCCTGTCCGCGCGGATAAGGGTGAGGTCCTCCATTCTGTCCACGCGGATGAGAGAGAAGGCGTGCCTGACTTTTTAGAAAAGCAGTTTTGGCTGTTTGCACTAATCCAAACTGGTCAACTTTCTTGGAGGCCACTCCTTCTAGCGAGATCCAGTCCACATTTGTTGTTCCCTTAAGGTCCTTCCTTGCTTAAAAACCCTTGGAAAGTGACCAAAATGCCCTTAAATGTTTATTTGATGTGAAAACCGTTAAATTGGGCTAAAGGAGTGTTGGTGGTTCAGATTGTGACACTTACAGTAGCCCCTCGGCGACGATACTTCCGGGGGAAGTGGGGTCGTCGATAAAAGTGAGGTCCCAATCACCGCTGGGGAGAAGAGGATAACCATTTTGGTCTGATGGCTGAACCTATGGTAGGCTACCTACGTATCCTTAAGAGGAATCAAGCCGGTCGTAGTTCGGGTCTTTCGACTATCTTCATACGTCGACCCTAGAATGACTATTTTGGGGTGTCAACCTGGTGACCGAGTTCTGCAGTCGGTTGCTGAAAGAAACTCTGATGGGGATAGAAAATGACCATTTTGGTCTGATGGCTAGAGTTGCATATCCACACCACTGGGGAAAGGAATGACCATTTTGGTCTGATGGCTGAACCTATGGTAGGCTACCTACGTATCCTTAAAAGGAATCAAGCCGGTCGTAGTTCGGGTCTTTCGACTATCTTCATACGTCGACCCTAGAGTGACTATTTTGGGGTGTCAACCTGGTGAGCGAGTTCTGCAGTCGGTTGCTGAAAGAAACTCTGCTGGGGATAGAAAATGACCATTTTGGTCTGATGGCTAGAGTTGCATATCCACACCGCTGGGGAAAGGAATGACCATTTTGGTCTGATGGCTGAACCTATGGTAGGCTACCTACGTATCCTTAAAAGGAATCAAGCCGGTCGTAGTTCGGGTCTTTCGACTATCTTCAGACGTCGACCCTAGAGTGACTATTTTAGGGTGTCAACCTGGTAATAATTTTGGTTTGTCGAATCAGGAGATGATTGTGTTTTATCGAATCGGAAGGTGATTTTATTGAATCAGAAGACGATTGCGGTTTATCGAATCGAAAGGTGATTGCGGTTTATCGCTTCAGAAGACAATTGCGGTTTATCGAACCGAAAGGCGATTGCGGTTTATTGAATCAAAAGACGATTGCGGTTTATCGAATCGAAAGGTGATTGCGGTTTATCGAATCAGAAGACGATTGCGGTTTATCGAATCAGAAGACGATTGCGGTTTATCGAATCATAAGACGATTGTGGTTTATCGAATCGAAAGGTGATTGCGGTTTATCAAATCAGAAGATGATTGCGGTTTATCGAATCGAAAGGCGATTGTGGTTTATTGAATCAGAAGACGATTTCGGTTTATTGAATCAGGAGACGATTGCGGTTTATCGAATCGAAAGGTGATTGCGGTTTATCGCTTTCCTCGTATTTTGTCTGCGATCTTTTGTGTCGAAACTGTCTTCTTTTGATGATTTGATGTATCGAAACAGTCTTCTGTCGTGTTTCGCCGTATCGCAACGGTCTTCGTAACATGTGGCTATTTCAAACCGAAGTGATAGCGTTTAGGTGCCTCAAGCCTTAGTGATAGCGTTTAGGTGCCTCAAGCCTTAGCGAATGATGATCCGGAGGTATCAGCCTAATAAGGATTTACTGTTTTGAAATAGTCTCCTTCGACGGTTCGTATCCTTACGTTGAGGATGGACTCTGTGGGGAGACTATTTGAAGGCATTTTTGCTGGGGAAGATTCGGGCTTACGATAACTGCCCGGAAAAAGGGTGACCGTGTTGGTCGAGTGGCTGGACCTATGGTAGGCTACCTACATATCCCGGATGGTTTAAGTACGCCAATCCAATTCGCAACCTTTTCGATGCATTTTAATATAATAAAACTGCATTAAGGGGCGTTTTGGTAAATTCCCGGCCTATCCCGAGACTTCCGGAAACGTTCCATGAGTTTCCCGCGAAGGAAGTACCTTTTGGTACATCATTCATACCAAAGGACCCCTTGGGAATAAAACCTGTTGGACCTTTTGGGTATTTTCCCGGAATGTTCCAGAAACTGGTTTTTGGCGCCAAAAGCGGTTGAGCCACCTTGTGTCACGCGACAGCTTGAGGCATGGAAAGTGGACGCGTAAGGTCGTGCGACATACTAAGGCAGCCAACTGCAGCCTATAAATAAGACCCTCCCCCTCATTGAAAAGGATCCGAATTCTAGCCTACTGTTACTCTGCCAAAATAGCATTGTGACGAACATCCCAAACACCAAACCTCTCTCTCTCCTACCTTCCAACTAACCAATTCCTCCCATCCAAACCCAATTCTCAAACTACACCAATTGGAGCCCTTGCACCAGAGCTTTGAGATCTGCAACGACGAATTGAAGGATTCTATATCTGACTGGATATAGAATTCGAGGAAGCAACAAGGGTAACGATTCCCTAACCCTCTCTCCAGCTCTCTTGCTTAATTCCTTGTAATTCTAGCATTATATTTTGTTTGGATTCGGTAATCAGATCCTAGCTATCCGAATTATCGAATCTCAATCGCAATCTCTCTGTTTAACTTACATAAATTGTGTAATTGAGCTCATATTGATTGATTTGGTTGAATTTGGTGCTTGAGCCCCAAGGGGGTGTGGATCTACCCATATCCACACTCCCTGGGTCGATTTGATGTTGTTTATGTATTTCGTTCGTAATCTAGCTAATTGATTAGATGCGTATAGCTTTCTGTCAGTGCATGTGTTCATTACGTAAGTCTTCCGAGATGGTCCATTTGTGTCACGCGACACCTTCGTCTCCATGTGTTGTGTCACGCGACATATTTAATCACTGGTACGACGTGTCACGCGACATAAGTGACCTATCTACAGAGACCTCTTTCTTTTGTAATCTGTTTTAAGATTGTTTGTATTCAGGGATGTGGCCTCCCTAAATAATGGGCTCACAATTTGTATTTCCTCTTTTCATAATCAATAAGACGTATTTTACCACATCTTGCTTATTATCAATGTATGCACACACTTTGGATTTACTTGGATGTTTTTGATTGAAAGACTCGTCTACGGACGAGGCGTGTTGGGTGAACTCTCGGTTCTTCCCAACACGTAACCTGACCTCCGAACCCATGTTTTTCTCTCTAAATAAAGGTTTTCAATGTTTCCTCTTAAAACGGCGTGGCGACTCCTTCTTTTTCATTTAAACCGGGAAACCCAAAATTTTCCGGGGGCGAGCGCACATTCAGTGGCGACTCCGCTGGGGATGAAACATTTGAAAACCTGTTTTTCAAGTGTTGAGTGGGTCAAGCTTTTATTTAGTCAAAACATCCAATACATCCATTTTGTGTGCATTATTCGATAATCATTTGTGGTTCATACATCTTGTTGATTATGAAACTTGTGAGCCCTTTGTGCTTGTGGTCACTTTTTGTGCATTAGTCTTCTTTTTGTGTTGCTCTTGCTATGATAAAACAGGGGCTGATTTGATGATTGAAGAGCTGCTAGTTCAGTGACCACCCAGGTCGTGCGACACCTTTGTCTCTGGTTGTCCTGTGTCTTGCGACAAAAGGTGGCCACTGAATAGAACATCAGAAGACTGGTTTGAGGGCAGTCCCTTGGATCAAGCGTGACTCAATTGATTGTTGTTCCCTGTTTATCCTGTGTGAGGGTGGGTGTTGTTTTCTTTTCCAAAAAAAAAAAATATAATAATAAATAAAAAAAAAATCTCTTTTTTGTAAATAAAGGAACATAGCCATCCCGCACACTACACCACGTAGATCTAGAACCCTCGGGTGCGATTGACGGCATCGCGGACGGCCATGAAATTCGCCTACGCTTGAGCGCCTGAAATCAAACCTAAACCCCTAGTGCATTATAGGTGGCGCCACACTTTTAAACTTCACCCAAAACAGTTGGTTTTCGACACGCCATTTTTCAAATACATTAAAATGAATTGCTTCAAAATTTTTAAAAGGCTTTCGTACCTCCCCCTAGCACGTGTGGGCATGTTGCCATCGCAACATGGTTTCACGAGAGGACATGTCGTTCCCACGGCATGTTCTAACGAGAGATCATGTCGCTTTGTCAACGTGCACCGACGAGAGGTCATGCCGGATTTTTCCTTGAAATTCTTCAGGAATACCCGTTATGCTGCCCAAATTTCTCCAGAAAATTGGGGCTACTCGTCCGTCCCATAAATGCTTCGGTTTTGTTTAGGTACTGTCGCCTATTATTAATTTTGAAACAACGCATTTGGTGTATTTGTGGATGATGTGTCATAGGTTCCCCAGGTCTAGACTGCGTGAATAAAGGTTTATCCTTTTCCAACCGTCTTTAGGACTTAAAAAACACCGATTTCTACTTGAAGATTAATAAAGTGTTGCACGAGTCCGTCTCCTTTCGTATTCTTCCCTCTCCCATAACTCCTCAAAATTCTCTATCCTCAGCCTTATACATGCTCTTACCTCTTCACTTTTAAGGCTACGGCAAGTTGGGTGTGCGCTCTCGTTCCCGGCGCTAATTGGTCTATATTCCTGAGGCGGAAGCAGCTCAAGTGCCCGAGTGATCGTCCATCTGATGCGAAATCCAAAATGCTCGGTGCAGAGAAGACTATGGCCCACGAATCTGGAAATTCATATCCCTCGGGTCGACAGAGTGCAAATGGTGCGTCCATCAAAGAGTTGCGAGCTACACTTGAAGATTTTTTTTTTCTCGCAAGCGGGAGACCCGGTTGTTTGCTCAGATTGCTAAAGCTAAGGAGGACGACCTATAAATGACAAAGAGATCGAGAAGGGTCCTCATCGCACCGATGGCAATGATGCTCAATGTTGAAGAAGTCAATCAGTCTTCGTAGGGTCTAGAATGTCCACTGTCGGACATGAGTCTGTCGAGTCCAAGTTGGACCAATTTTGCTTTACAGTGATAAAAATCTTTCTTTCTCTTCTTGCTAGACTCGAGACATCACTAGAACACCTACGTTACACTCGATTGAAATGGTCTTATTCCAACTGATCACTCGTGCTGCTCACCGACTAACGTTTTGAAATGACTAATATTTAAATTGATCGGAGTGAGAAAATTGACTGATATCCTTCCCAGAGTGGGGCTTAAGAACTCCCCACCTCGATTCCCATATGCTCACATATCTTCCTTCGTCCTCGCTATCTCGTTGCTCGATGAATTTGCATGGATCTTCCGCGAAGTAAGCTTAACAAGCAAATGAAGACTCTATCTCGTTCAGACTATCCGGTAGGTGCTGCGGTTGAAACCCCTCACCCTTAGGAAAACCATTACCTTACCCTCACTAAACAATATCCCTTCATTTCAAGATCGGCCTAGTTGAAACCCGTTTAGCCATCACCCGAAGGAGAGGGACTATCCTTGAGGCTCCCGCGATGCAAAAGAAGATCGACCGTCTCCAAGCTCAAGAACGATGGAAAGCAATGATCCATCCTAGGGACTAGCTAAAATCCTCCTCTCAAAAGAAAAAGAGAGAGACAAAAATACAAAAAAAAGAAAAAAGAAAAAAAGAGAGCCTAGTCCCCAGCGATCCTCTCGGAAGCGAAAGTCAAAAGATCCGGTCATTACTCAAAGAGGAGTCTCAGAGTGAATAAAGAGACAGCACGGATGTTCCCTCACCATTACCTCTAACCGATCTCAAGCCATCCTCTCGATTTTAGAGGACAATCCCATTACCATTACCCTTATCTTTGCCTTTAGCCGAAGCCAAGATTGACCTCTCATTCTTAGAGGCATTGAAAATGAAATCATGGATTCCCCCACCATAGAAATCCCAAACACATACCCAAGAGCCAACCTCTCATCTTTAGAGGTTCAGCCAGCAAGAAAAAAGCCTAGCCGACCTCTCATCTTAAAAGGTCATGATATCCCAAATCACCCGAAGACCGATCGAAATCCCGAAGCCCAGCCGCAGTTACTACTGGATAGTAGTTTCAGTCTAATATCGTCGAGATCTAATACAGATTATTGCTTGAAGCAGAGCCAAGTTCATCCCGGCTCAAAGGACCATCAATTGAAGATCGTGCAAATTCCGTCCGTTCATTTGACGTTGCATGTGAGCATATCTCGTTTCCACTCTGCAAACACCTGCCGTGAATGTCCCACTGGGGCTTTGCATCTGTGTCTCCCATCGACACTCCAAGAGGACACGTTCTTTCGATTCTCAAAAAAAAAAAAATTCTCGAAGGTCCTCACATCCCCGAACTTCATCGTTCATTCTCTTCATTCGGGATAACCCAAACTACGGCGACCTGAGCTCCTCCTATGGAGGGGAACGTAGGCAACCTTAATTTGTCCGGTCGAAATCACAAACAAATCTCAAAAAATCTGGTCTCCTCAAGGACCATGCCCATACACCTTCCATCCTTCCGAATTTGATCTCGATATCAGTGGGCTTTCTCCTCAGGATTGATATAAAATATTTGCTCATATCAGCTTTGGCGGTTGACTAACCCGAACATCAATAAAGGGTTTTAAGCAGCTTTGTGATCATCACAAATAAGACAGGTTTTCAAGTGTCTCGAAAAGTCTTCTATTGCTACATCATAGGAAGATAGAGCTAAACACCGTTTCGGTCAGCAGGGGCTTCCATACACTTTCCACACCTTGTGATGCTTATACTCTCTCAAAAGAGTCAACCCAAAGCGAGAGTGTCATACACAGAATTCGGGATTCATTTCCCATCATTCGAAAGATGTGCCCCTGCGCGTAAACATTTCCGAGTCTTGTCCAGCGACTGATTGACTGCGGTTTGAAATGATGAATTGCCTCTGTGGCTACAAGATGACTCTGCCTGCGATGAAGCTGCATGGAATATCCTCAAGCTGGGGCTTTGGTTAAGGTATCCCTCCGGCTCTCCTCACCAGATTCCCTCCAAGATTGCTCTTCATTATCAACTGGGGCTGCGCAAGCCAGGATTATCCTCTGCACCTTCTCTACTTCTTGCTGTCTCAGACACGCGATACACTCTGGAGTGGACCTGCTGCAATCTGTACTCTCGGGAGCGTCCCCGACTTGCCTAGCTGCGCCATATCATTTTCCACCTCACGGGAGAGGACCCTTACTATACATACCTGTCCGAAACAATCCCAAAACCTCATGAATAAACCTGGCAAAACTGACCTTTAACCCAATAATCGCATTTGCTTTCCCAGAACAGACAGACTCGTGCAAACAAGCTAACATAAATTAATCTTTGCTAACAAGATAAGCTTATTTAGGCATAGCATCGGGAGTTGTTGTCTTACCCTCGCAGGTACAATAATCAATTGAGTCTCAAGACTGGCCCTCAGACCAAATTGAGAAAGAAAGAAACAGAAAAAGGCAAAGTCCCCAGTTTTCCAAGCAAAGCCCAGTACATGAAAGAAAGAACAACAAGAAGAGCAGGAAAGAAGTAGCGTGAGCCCTCCGGAAGCTACACTTATCCCCAGCAGAGCAGAAGCAACAATGGTAGTCTAAGACCTTCCGACAGCTGCGAGTGAGCACAATACAGGTATGAACGCATATTTCTTGCAAGCGTCAAATCATCATACCATATCCTTTTTCAAAATTGGTCCGAGACACCATAGATCTCACATTTTTTTCAAAATTGGTTCGAGACACCATAGTTCTCACAATATTTCTAAAATTGGTCCGAGACACCATAGATCTCACAACATTTTCAAAAATTGGTTCGAGACACCATAGTTCTCACAACATTTTCAAAAATTGGTCAGAGACACCATAGATCTCACAATATTTTCATAATTGGTTCGAGACACCATAGTTCTCACAATATTTCTAAAATTGGTTCGAGACACCATAGTTCTCACAACATTTTCAAAATTGGTCCGAGACACCATAGATCTCACAACATTTTCAAAAATTGGTCCGAGACACCATAGTTCTCACAATATTTCTAAAATTGGTTCGAGACACCATAGTTCTCACAATATTTTCAAAATTGGTTCGAGACACCATAGATCTCACAATATTTCCAAAAATGGTTCGAGACACCATAGTAATCTTTGTTAACAAGATAGGCTTATTCAAGTGTAGCGCGTTGGAGTTGTTGTTTTACCCCCGTAGGTACAATAATCAATTGAGTCTCGACGACTGGACCTCCGACCAAACTGGAGAAGAAAGAACAAAAAAAAAAAAAGAGCATGCGTATCTGTGACAGCCCCAAGAAGAGCTCGACAATACCAGAAACCAAGAAAAGCCTCTCAAGCAGAGCCAAACCCAAGAAAAGCCTCTCAAGCAGAGCCAAACCAAGAAAAGCCTCTCAAGCAGAGCCAAACCAAGAAAAGCCTCTCAAGCAGAGCCAAACCAAGAAAAGCCTCTCAAGCAGAGCCAACCCAGGAAAAGCCTCTCAAGCAGAGCCCAACCCAGGAAAAGCCTCTCAAGCAGAGCCAAACCAAGAAAAGCCTCTCAAGCAGAGCCAAACCCAAGAAAAACCTCTCAAGCAAGCAGAGCCAAACCAAGAAAAGCCTCTCAAGCAGAGCCAAAACCAAGAAAAAGCCTCTCAAGCAGAGCCAAACCAAGAAAAGCCTCTCAAGCAGAGCCAAAATCAAGAAAAAGCCTCTCAAGCAGAGCCAAACCAAGAAAAGCCTCTCAAGCAGAGCCAAACCAAGAAAAGCCTCTCTAGCAGAGCCAAACCCAGAAGAGCCTCTCTAGCGGAGCACACAAAGAAGAAAAGCCTCTCTAGCGAAGCACACAAAGAAGAAAAGCCTCTCTAGCGGAGCACACAAAGAAGAAAAGCCTCTCTAGCAGAGCACACAAAGAAGAAGAGCCTCTCTAGCGGAGCACACAAAGAAGAAAAGCCTCTCAAGCAGAGCCAAACCAAAGGGAAAAAGCCTCTCTAGCGGAGCCCACCAAGAAGAAAAGCCTCTCAAGCAGAGCCAAACCCAAGAAAAGCCTCTCGAGCGGAGCACAACAGAAGTCACAGGTAAGCACAAAGAAAGGTATGAAGACACATCTCTACCCCTTTCTTGCTTGTAGTCAGTATTGGTAATTCCGAACTACGATTTGGCTTGATTCCCTTCTTAAAGGGATACGTAGGAATCCTTTCTCAGAAAGGTCCAGCCATAATTTTCCCCTTCTCACCCTTCTAGCCCTTCACCTTAACCCCAGCCGCTCATTGAGATTGGGTCTTATTTTATCGACAACCCCACTTTTTCCAAAAGTGACGTTGCCGAGGGGCTCTGTAAGTACGCCAATCCAATTCGCAACCTTTTCGATGCATTTTAATATAATAAAAGCGCATTAAGGGGCGTTTTGGTAAATTCCCGGCCTATCCCGAGACTTCGGAAACGTTCCATGAGTTTCCCGCGAAGGAAGTACCTTTTGGTACATCATTCATACCAAAGGACCCCTTGGGAATAAAACCTGTTGGACCTTTTGGGTATTTTCCGGAATGTTCCGTAACTGGTTTTTGGCGCCAAAGCGGTTGAGCCACCTTGTGTCACGCGATAGCTTGAGGCATGGAAAGTGAACAGCGTAAGGTCGTGCGACATACTAAGGCGACCAAGCTGCGGCTATAAATAAGACCCTCCCCTCATTGAAAAGGATCCGAATTCTAGCCTCTTTGTTACTCGCCAAAATAGCATTGTGACGAACATCCCAAACACCAAACCTCTCTCTCTCCTACCTTCCAACTAACCAATTCCTCCCATCCAAACCCAATTCTCAAACTACACCAATTGGAGCCCTTGCACTGAGCTTTGAGATCCGCAACGACAGAATTGAAGGATTCTATATCATTTGGATATAGAATTTGAGGAAGCAACAAGGGTAACGATTCCCTAACCCTCTCTCCCTCTCTCTCTCTTGCTTAATTCCTTGTAATTCTAGCATTATATTTTGTTTGGATTCGATCGGATCCTAGCTATCGAATTCTTTGAATCCCAATCATAATCTCTGTTTAACTTACATAAATTGTGTAATTGAGCTCATATTGATTGATTTGGTTGAATTTGGTGCTTGAGCCCCAAGGGGTGTGGATCTACCCATATCCACACTCCACAGGTCGATTTGATGTTGTTTATGTATTTCGTTCGTAATCTAGCTAATTGATTAGATCCGTATAGCTTTCTGTCAATTCTGTGTTCATTACGTAAGTCTTACTGCGAGATGGTCCATTTGTGTCACGCGACACCTTCGTCTCCATGTGATCTGTGTCACGCGACATATTTGGTCACCGGTACGACGTGTCACGCGACATAAGTGACCTATCTACGAGACCTCTTTCTTTTATGTCTGTTTTAAGATTGTTTGTATTCAGGGATGTGGCCTCCCTAAATAATGGGCTCACAATTTGTATTTCCTCTTTTCATAATCAATAAGACGTATTTTACCACATCTTGCTTATTATCAATGTATGCACACACTTTGGATTTACTTGGATCTTTTTGATTGAAAGACTCGTCTACAGACGAGGCGTGTTGGGTGAACTCTCGGTTCTTCCCAACACGTAACCTGACCTCCGAACCCATGTTTTTCTCTCTAAATAAAGGTTTTCAATGTTTCCTCTTAAAACAGCGTGGCGACTCCTTCTTTTTCATTTAAACCGGGAAACCCAAAATTTTCCGGGGGCGAGCGCACATTCAGATGGGAATCAAGCTTGGACGTAGTTCGGAAGTTGCTGGGGATGGTCTTCTTTGCTGAGGGCTCACTTTATCACCGCAGACTTCGCTGAGGATGTACTTTGTCGTGTGTTCAACACCATAGACTCACTAGGTTGCTGAGGACGGTTTTTGCTGAAGGTAGGGGTTGAAAATGAGGAAGGGAATGGGCTTCCGTTAATTTTCGTTGAAGAGGTCGGGCTTATGTTGAAGTTCGGGGTTGAAAATGAGGAAGGGAATGGGCTTTCGTTAATTTTCGTTGAAGAGGTCGGGCTTATGTTGAAGTTCGGGGTTGAAAATAAGAAAGGGAATGGGCTTCCGTTAAGTTTTGTTGAAGAGGTCGGGCTTATGTTGAAGTTCGGGGTTGAAAATGAGGAAGGGAATGGGCTTCCGTTAAGTTTTGTTGGAGGAGACGGGCTTATGTTGAAGGTCACGTCGAAGGCGTGGGCTTTGGACGAAATAGGCGGTTGTGATAAAATGGATTGAGGGATGGTGGACGATCCCACGTGCATATCGAGGGAGACATGAAGAATTATCCCACAAAAAGGAAGTGGGAGTGGAGAAATATCTCACAAAACGGAAGTAGTTCCTTCGGGTTGTGCTGATATGAGAAGGGTGATCAGCCTAATAGGGACAAGTCTGGAGGCATTTTGACCTGAAGGAGAAGTTTGGTTGAGTTTGCATCTTGCTGGTGATCGTCAACCTTGTAGAAGTTGTTGAGCTTGTCTTCACATTGGGACTTCTCGCTGTGGAAGGCTTTGAGTTCGAAGAATGAAAGAACCAGGTTTGAAATGAGAGGGTCCTTATTAAAAGGGCATCTAACACTTGGTAAGAGGGAAACCAAAGGAAAGGTGTTAATTTGGTAGAGAGGGACTCAAAAGCACTCTGGTCGAGTTGGCAATATTAACAGCGTGATGTGTTGAGAAGCATTTTGCTGGTGGCGATGGTTCTAGAGGTGATGGTAAAGACTTCGACGGCCGTTTTTACCAAACTGTAGACACTGGAGGCTGTTTTCATCCATTTGTGGACGTTGGAGGTTGTCTTTACCAAGATGCAGACGTCGAAGCTTGTCTTTTGCCAAGCTGTAGACATGGGGGCTATCTTTGCCAAACTGTAGACATTGGGGGATGTCTTCACAGACTTGAGGCATTTGAAACAAAGCTGATGTAGGTCTGGGGCCAAGATGATGTTGACTTGATGTGTCTGAGGCTAAGATGATGCAAGATTGAGGTATCTGAATCTGAGGTATTTGAAACAAAGATGGTGCTGACTTGAGGCGCCTGGGCACAAGCTGACGTGGGTTAGAGGTGTTCTAGTCATGGTGATGTGGAGACGAAGGTCTTGCCAGTCATTTGGGCAGTTCTGTTGAATTCATTGGAATTACGCTTCGGTGGAGACCATCCTTGCTGCGGAGAGGCTTCAGGTAGTTATGGAAAACTTGTCTTTCGTGCTTGAATCGCTACATTTGTTAGTAGAGGGACAAATGCAAATATGACATTTATGGTGAATGCATGAATAGAACCAAAATGATTAACAACCTCTTAGGTTTGCTCTACTGATTCATGTTTTGTGCATGCTACATGAGCCCTTGAGAGACTTTTGTGGGGATGCATGGTGGTGAGAGGGTTTGTATGTGTTGTGGACTATTTGGGACAAGTTTTAAGCAGGTTGGGTGATATCCTTTGGTTGTGAACTGAACTGCAGGTCATTGATGAGGTCTTTGTTGTAGGTCAATAGTATCATGGGGATCTCAGTTTTGATCTTGGGATGAAATTGGATTTAAACCTCGGGTCTCGATTGAAATTTCTTTTCAGTCTCAGACATTTGAAGCTGATGCTGACATGCTCTAGAATCAGAAGTACATTGATATGAATGAACCCTCTTTCGCTTGGGTTAGTTGTGACTTGATGTAAATTTGGAGAATGACTTGGCGAAATGCTGATATGAGGAGATTCCCAGTTTTCAACCTCTGATGATGCAGGGAGTTGCCATATACCAAGTTCTAAAGCTGACACTCCAAGATAATGGTTGAGGTGACTAGACCTTTCTTTTGAAGATAGGTGTGACTTGAAAAAAGCCCCATTCCGAGGAAATGACATGATAAAAGCCACATAAGCTTTCTCTGAATGATTTGATGAAGCCCCAGGTTCGACAAAGCGTCACGACAGAGGTCCAATTAATGGTTTGACTGTAAAAATGACATACTGATGAAGTACCAAGCCGATCGATCAACGTGAGAGACCTCGAGGCGAAGTTGATGTGACCCCAGATTCATTGCAGCATTATGTCATGAAGTGAGAAACCCATCTTTGATAACAACTATGCAACTAGAATCCTCCCTTCAAAGGGTGTCTTCCATATAGGAACTGTTAGCCATAGTGGCACTTGGCTTGTTCATGGATTCAATCCTATTCACCCTATGGTTATTCTTAGGGAAGGGATTGTTGGCTGTGTTGGGCCCTTCGGGTATCTGGAACTTACCCTTCTCGATCAGTTCTCACATCGCCCTTTTCAGGAGTATGCAATTATTAGTAACGTACCCACGATACTAGTATAAAGCACAGGGCTTAGTTGTGTCCAAAGGGACATTGGGATCCCTGGGCTGATAGTTGTCCAAAGGTCTAATCAGACCTTCATTCACAAGTCCCTGAAAGACTTCACTCAGAGGCATTCCAAAATCTTCAAACCTTAGACTTCGCGGCTTGGGTACATCGGCATTCCTTAGCACGAAAGGAGTGACATTGTTGCAATCCTGGCCGCGTAGTTAACTGATTCCTTGCCTTTTTGGGCAGGACAGAAGCTGGATTCGAGGCAGAAGCTCGGTACCAATAAGTGGGAGCAGTGGCTTGCTGTTGGTCAAACTTTAGCCCCAGAACTGACCATCACACGTAGATCTGGATAGGGGAAGTTATTGAGGGACTTTCTCAAATGAGGCTTCTAGGCATGATTGAAAGATGTCCAATTGTTCTTCATTAGAAGGAGGGCTGGCCATTTTGCTCAACTTGAGGTTTCAACGCTTGTAAAAGTCACCATGTTCTCCTCAGGGCATTGCATAGTTGTTTGCAAGTCTACCCGATTCGTCTCCCATTCCAGGTTGGCTTTGTACTTTTCAGTGAAGGCGTTGGTGATCTATTCCCAAGTGGCCCTGGACTCGGGTTCTGACTCAAAAAACCACTTCAGAGCCTCCAGTTTTGGGGAGAGGCTGAAGTAATCAGCCAACTGCTGATTCGTGCATCCTTTGGCTTTCACGGCTAGGGTGTAGGTGTCAAGGTGGATCTTGGGACAGGCAGTTCCATCAAACAGTTCCAGGTTAGGTATCACGAACTTGTGCGGTAGAGGCACAATGGAATCGGGATTTGTGGGCCGGAGGGCGGCTTTCTTTCTTGCCAGCTCGGCGACCTGCGCTTTCATTTCCTTATGATGTTCCATGAACCAAGCCAGATGAGGGTCCAGTGGTGGAGCGAGTGTTGGCCGGTAATCGTCTTTGAGAGAGGGGTTACCATTGGCGGCACACTGGTGGAAAGGATGGCAGGGCCTGGGGCATAGGTGTAAACCTGCCCTTGGCCTAAATCACCCTGGGAAGTGTAAGTAGGAGCCTGGGCATAAGGATAGAATCTAACGGCCTGTTACTGATTCCCAATGGGCAAGGAGGGTGGTGGCAGACCAGAAGTGGCCGGGTAGCTCGGGTTCCCGGGGTGAGACTCATAGGGAAACTTAAGTGCGGGTCATGACCCTTGGTTGTTGAACTGCATGCCTGGCTGGGGTGATGGTGTAAAATCGGGAGGATACTATGGTCCCGATGATTCTGATGAGACGGGGATGGGGGCTTGCTGGCCTATAGGGCCTTGAGTGAGGAATGCGTTTGTGGAGGCTGGTGAGGCACTGGGAGCTGCCGAACCAGTACTGTTCTGAGGAGGGATACCTGACTGGTGTCCTAAACCAAACTGTGGTCGCGGCATTCCAGACTGTTGCTGCGGCACCCTGAACTGTTGCTGTGAAGGCCCAAACTGATCTGTGCCACACCGCGGAGGGGTCCCAACTTGCTGCGGTATTCCGAGGTGTCTCCAACCATGAGAGGACATTTCACTCTGACTTTATCCCCACTGAGGGATGACAAACTGGCTTGTCCAGCCGGACTGTAGGGGGCCACTGGGCTGTGGCTGAGGAGCTAGCTGACCCATAGATTGAGGAGCAGGGGCTCTGGTGGTGCTGGTGGTGGCATCCTGGTGTAGTCTGGGCGACTGAGATTGGGATTAAGGGTTTGCTGTTCCGTTGAGGCGGTCATGAAGGGATCTTATGAGACTTGTGCGGTGCCGGGGGCTGGCTGTCTTGAATTGGGTTGCTGTTAAGACGTCCCAAACTGCTGGGGCGGAGAAGTTCCGAACTGATCCATAGTTGACTGCCGTCCCAAACCCAACTGAGAAGTCATACCAAGCTAATGTAACTGAGAAGCCCCTGACTGATCTGTACCGCACTGCTGAGGTATACCAAATTGCCGCGACATACCGACCTGACCCGTCTGCATTGAGGCACACCATTCTGGCCCAAATCGGACTGAAGTCAATTTTTCCCCCCAAACGACTGTCCCAGACCGAACTGTGAATGTATACGAGACTGAGGCTGAGAGGATGGCTGATTCATAGGCTGATAAGAGTGTGGCCTGGTGGAGGTTCCATGTGAGGAAGGTGGTGGCATTCGGCGGTAGTCTGTCTGGCCAAGAGAGGGATGGGGATCCTCTTCCTCTTCTACCGTGAAATTCCCATCAGGGTAGAAGGCAATCGTCAAACCAAAATTCCTGACACCTTCCAAAAATGATCATCGAAACCTCATTCTGATTGGCACAAGGAGTTTTATGGACTCGGATTCCAACGTTTTCCATAAAATCATAATGAATCCCTGGTTCTGGTTAAAATTCCATCCTCAACCTTGGACCTCAAGGAACTACACTTGACAAGCCCATGACCAATATGGCGATCAAATGTCCCTTTGCTTGGCGAAGCCCTGGTCTGAAGAAATGTCTTGGCGAAGTCTCAATTTTGAAGAAGGGACTTGGTAATGCCTCAGTCTCATGGTTGTACATCTGACATGAGCAAAACTTCAACCTGATTGCAAAGTGGTCTTGAAATGAATCTAATAAAAACACAATCCATCTCGTAGCAAAGTAGAGGAACCAACGTGGACCCGGAAAGACCAGAGAAGCCCCACTCTAAAGAAATGACTTGACGAAAGTCCCACCTTAAAGAGTCCAATGCAGCTCTGATGCAAATTGAATTGTGATAAGTGACTATTATATAGTCAATTATCTTAGTTTTTATATACTTTTACATAAATAAATCATCATTTTTTATTTAGTTTTTAATACTTTTTACTTACTTTTGCTATTTTATTAGATTTTACGTTTTTGGTATGTTTTATACATTTTTAGACAGGTTTTAGGGTCATTTTATATCTAAAGGATACTTGGGCTAATTGGTCCGAAAGGATGAAGGAACACCAAGCAAAATAAACACTCAAAGCTAAAAACCAGTGGGAGCGGCCGTGCAGCTATATTGGGAGCGACCGTGCAAGTCTCCAAGTTCAAATTCAAAACTGGCGCCAAAGAGGACACGGCCGTGCAAAATCCTTGACACGGCCGTGCAAGTCGTGGATTTGCGAGATGTAAAGGCACCTTTTGATGGCACCCAATTGAAGAGTCTCCTCCCATTTATAAATAGGACCCTTGTAATCAGTCTTAGATACGAATTATTAGAGAGAAATCACTGATATTAGAGAGATTGAAAGTACAAAACACTTGTGGCAACAATTTTCGAAGGAAATTTGAAGATCAAAGTCATTGTTTTTGTCCTTGAAGTTACTTTGGAGGAAATAAAAGTGAAGCATTATTTTCAGCACGTGCCTTCTACATTCATAAGTATTTCTTACTCAATCTTTATTATTGCTTATACTTTTAATGGCTTGTGAGTAATCCCCCATATTCTTGGGGTTGGAAACTCAAAAGCATACTTATTCATCATCTAAAAATGTTAAGTCTTGTCTTCTTCCTTCATCTAAACAATTTCTTTATATTATTCTCTAAATGCCTTACATTTTGGAGATATCCAATTTGTATGATTCAGTCAATTGAGAGAAGTACCTAGCGAAGAATCTCGATTGACGAAACCATATAAAGAAACTAGGTTTCATTGATCACGAGAGTAGTTCAATGGCCTAGGGATGTTCCTTTAATGGAAAGTATGTTGACTCTCATCCTTAATGGATTCTTACTAATTATGATCAGCTAGAGATAAGCCGGAACGCCCGTTTGTGACAGGGCGGGGATAATGTAAACAGAAATCTCAAACAGTTAGGGCATAATTAGTGAAGAATACAAACGCTATTGTCTTAGCCCGAAGTAGCGTAGGCTAAACATACCATCCTTGCTTTTTATGAAAACCTTTTATCTCTAAAGACAATGACGATTTGATGAATAAGATTATGTGTATGATTTCCAATCCCAAGAATGCTTTGTTTTATAAGAATTTAATCAAAGTACTTTCTGTTTATGTTCTCTCTATTTTTCTAAAAACAAATTTTATCTCCCCCCAATCTTTTTATTTCTTTCTAAAGACAAAAATATTCCCTAGTAAACCGTGTCTCTGTGGGATCGACCCGTACTTGCACCCGCTATATTACAATAGCCCGTGCGCTTGCGGAATTAAATAAACCGTTAGGTTAAACACCCAACAAGTTTTTGGCGCCATTGCCGGGGACAACGGTTTACTTTTTATTTTTGTCTTTACTACATAATTTTTAGTTTTTGTTTTATTTGTACTATTTTGCTTTCTCTTCCTATAAATTGTTGCGTTTAATTTCTCTTCAAGTGTTTTTCTTAATAGTTTATGAAACGGTCTCGGACATACGTTAACAACTTTGATCCGGAACCCGAAAGAAGCTTTCACGAGAGATTAAGAAGATTTAGAGAAACTTTGAAAAAGCATATGGACGGAGAACAGCAAACACCCTCTAGGACCCTACGGGACTTTGTTAACCCAAGTACCCCGGGAACTAGATCCCCTATTGTTGTGCCAAATGCCGGAGCGGCACACTTCGAGATAAAGCCGCAATTATTGCATATGGTTATGAATAACCAATACAGCGGCACTGCCTTCGAAGACCCCCATCTACACATCCAAACATTCCTTGAATATTGTGATACCACACGTATTCAAGGTGTTACGGTAGAAGCAATCCGGATGCGCCTTTTTCCTTTCTCTCTTAAGGATAAGGCGAAACAATGGTTGAACTCGGTCCCCCAGAATTCGTTAACAACATGGGACCAAATTCAAGAAGCATTCCTTGGTCGATTTTTCCCACCAAGCAAGACTGCCCAGATACGAACAAAGATCACTAACTTCTGTCAAAAAGATAGTGAGACTTTGTATGACGCATGGGAGCGATTCAAGGAACTTCTCAGAATGTGCCCCCACCACGGGCTTGAAAAGTGGTTGATTGTTCACACCTTCTACAACGGTCTCATATTCAAAACAAGAGAGACCATTGATGCCGCTGCAGGAGGAGCATTGATGAACAAAGGAGTCGATGAGGCATACGACCTTATCGAGAACATTGCATTGAACCATTACCAATGGTCAAATGAGAGGGAGCAGCAACAAGGTACGCCCGGTAAATATAATGTTGATGCAGTTACTCTTCTCTCCTCTAAAGTTGACATGCTTTTGAAAAAGTTTGAAAATCTTAATGTCAATCCCATTGCTAATGTAAATGTGTTATGCGAACTATGTGGGTCTAACTCACATAGTACGGATAATCATGAGTTACTTGACGTTACTTCTAACGATCAAGTGAACTTCGTTAATTCTTTTGGGCAAAAAGGGGGGATGTATTCTAACACATACAATCCCGAGTGGAGGAATCACCCCAATTTTTCCTATAAGAATAACAACGTTCTTAACCCGCAACCATCTACACAACCCCCGGGATTTGCACCTAAGAATTTTAACAACAATGCAAGTACCTTCCCCCCTAAATCTAAATTGGATCTTATAATGGATTTTGTAGTGGAAAATAAAAATTCCCAAGAAAAGATCAATAATGAATTTAGGGAATGTTTTAAACTGCTTAATGCTAGGTTTGATAACTTGGCAGCGCATAATAAGATGCTAGAAACTCAACAAGCTCAACAGGCTACCCCAATGGATAGACCACAAGGGAGTCTTCCCGGTCAACCTCAAAGGCCAAATGAGCAAGTTAATATGGTAAAAACTAGGGATGAGCAAGAAAAGATAAATGAATGCCCTAGAAATAATCATGGTCCAATCCCTCCGATGATTGAGACCAGTTTGGGCACGGAATCCCCTAAAAAAGAAGGCAAGGATTATGACGAATTCCTTGATAACCTGGATGCCATTAATGTTAGCATTCCTTATTTTAGAAAAGATGAAGATATGCCTTTAGCCGTTAAACCTTTGAAAAAATTAATTTTTGAAAAAGAAAGGCTAGAAGAAAATAAGAATGTTATGCTAGCGAAGAAAGTAAGCACTGTTTTGCAAAATAAAGACCCTCCAAAATTAAAGGATCCGGGTACATTCACCATTCCTTGTTGTGTTGGCAGAATAAACATAGATAACGCTGTCCTTGACTTAGGAGCAAGCGTTAGTATAATGCCATTATCGGTTAGCGAGAAGCTTGGTATAGGGGAACTCAAACCCACAACCATAACTCTCCAATTGGCAGACCGATCCGTTCAATACCCCGTTGGTATTATGGAAAACTTGCCTTGTCGAGTAGGGAACTTGATCATTCCTGTCGACTTTGTTATCTTGGATATGGCGGAAGACCATTATATTCCCGTCATCCTAGGAAGGCCATTTCTTGCCACTGCGGGGGCAATTATAGATGTGAAAAATGGCACATTTTCCCTAAATATAGGGAAAGAAAGGGTCGAATTTAGTATGCATAGGCCAGTTCTCGAAGATCCCTATCTCGAGGCCTACACACCTAGTGAAGAAAATTGGACCCCAAATGAAGAGACCTACACCCCTAGCGAAGAAAATTGGATTCCAAGTGAAGAAGATTTAATGGGTGAGGAACCGCAATCAAAGGAAGGAATAGAAAACGATCCCATAAATGTTGAACCTTTGATTTGCAATGATGTTATAGATATTTTTGCATGTCCCAAATCTAACAATGCAGTAAAAAAGCCAAAGAGAACAAAGAAGGAGGTCACTTCGAATTTTCGAAGATGCAAAGACTATAGGTCGCTTGTTCTACCCAAGAAATCGGGATGGAAGAAATGTCTACCGCAGAAGATACTTATTACCCCGGAAGGATTGCAATGGCAAGTTGTCAATGACAAAAGGCCAACCAAGTATCATGCATCTCCTACTATCGGGAAGGGGTCAAGCTAAGGACCTAAAACAAGCATCATCGGGATGGTAACCGATGGATTATTTTTTTTGCTTTATTTTATATATAATTTTATTTTTATTTTTAAGTTTTTATTATTATTGTGCTAACCTTGTTTTGTAGGTATAAAAGAAAAAAAAATTTAAGAAAAAATGGTGAAATTTGGTTCGCACGGCCGTGCAGCTCTTCTTGGAGCGGCCGTGCAGTTCATATCGAGTTGGAACGGGTTGACTCAGCAAAAGGGAGCGGCCGTGCAAATTCCTTGACACGGCCGTGCAAGGCGTCTGGGGAGTTGCGTCGATTCCAGTCAAAAGACGCACCTTTCCCCTCCTCCCTCATTTACTTCATCTTCAACCCTTCTCCCTCAAAACCTCCGCCCCACCCACTTTAAAAACCCACTCCTCCACCATTTCTACTCACAACTCAACCCTCAATCCTCCTCAAATCCTCCAGTCAATCACTTCTCCACAATCAAAAGCATCCCAAAACCCTCCTAAACCCCAATTTCGAAAAATCCAAAACCCTCAACCCATTTCAACAAATTCAAGAAGGATTACTCCGAATTAAGGTGCAAGAAGGAAGCTTTTTTGGTGTCTAGTGGCTGTTCATCAAAGATTACAAGCTTTTCAAGCTCAGATTCGGGTAATCTACTTTCTTCTTCCTTTAGCTAAGTTTTTTGGGTTTATTTCTGAAAATTTTCAATGGAGAGAGGGAAGGGAAAAGGAAAGGCTACTGAAAGAGGTTCGAAAAGGTCCCAAAAGGAACCATCTCCTACCCCTAATCTAAACCCAACACTCAATGATTTGGGTATTGAGTTTAGAGAGCCTTCCGAAGTGGCTAGATTCACCGCCCTTCGTCAAAAAAGGATGAGGCCAACCCAATTCCCAGATATTGATGCCCTCAAAGCCTTAGATATCTATTCAAATGTGAAAAGGTTTCACTCGGGGTTTGGTTGTGGTGGTTTTCTTGAGTTACATGCAAAGACTTATGAAAGGATCACCTTAGAATTCTTGTGCACTATGAGGAAGGAGTTTACTACGGAAATTTGTGGAGATACGGGGGAGCCATACCAATTGATACACTTATATTTTAGGCTTGGTGGAGAAGAGTTTCACCTCACCTCTTTTGACATTAACAGAATTTTAGGTTGGCCCGCCTACACAAATTATGAAGCCGATTTTCCTATAGAGTTTAGGGAGAATGTGTTTTGGGAGCAAATAACCGGAATTCCATCCTTCAAATCTAGAACCGCAAAAGCCTCATCTATTATCCATCCCGTTCTTCGGATTATGCACAGATTCTACGCATGCACTGTTTTTGCTAGGGAAGATAAGGGCACGGTGAATAAGAAGGAGTTGTTTTTGTTGTGGTGTTTGGTGAGGGCTCATAGGAGGGTGAATTTGAGCCATTTCTTGATAGAGTTGTTCAGTGATATCGTCTCTCCAACTTTCAATGGGGAGATTCACATTGGAGGTATAATCACTTTGTTTGGTCTCCATTTTCGGCAGGCAATGCCCAATAATGAGGTTGCGGTTTCGGGTTTAACAAAGTTGGATATTCCAACTTTGCGAAATATGCAAATGATCACGGATAGAGGACGTGGAGAATACAATTGGTTGGTAGGGCCGGGTAAAACGCCCTACATTGTTTTGCCTAGTCCCATCCTCCCCAAGGCTCTAACTTACCAACATCAAACATGGATATTTCCAAATTCCATGAACTATGGGGAGGGCCAATCAAGTCAACCAAACCTAGAGGAAGAAGAAGGAGAAGAAGAAGAGCAACATCAACCCAACCACCCCCCTTTGCCGCCGGATTTTAATGACAGATTTGACCGGATCGAGCTTCAAAACAATCAAATAATGACTCGGTTCGACACTTTCAACAATGAATTTCATTATTTCCGGAATGATATACAAAATCGTGTGGGGACGATTCAAAGGCAAGTGAACACCATCTTCAACTACGGGGTCAACAATTGGGATGATTTTCCACATCCACCTTCCTACCCGTGAACCATTTTAGTAAGTTTTTCTCTTTACCCTCCCTAGATTTGGCATTGTTCCTTGAAACATTGAGGACAATGTTCATTTCAAGTGTGGGGGGGGGTATATCTATCCTTTTATTTTTTGCTTTCTAGTTTTAAAATTTTACTTGCTTTCTTGGTTAGATTTAATCGCTTTCTAGTGTAATTTTTTCCTTTTAACTTAGTTGCATTTTTCTTTTTATGCATGTATAATAGTATATATATATAAAAAAATCCCTATGATGATCAAAAATCATTATCATTATGCTTGCCATTTGCCCTAGTATAAATGCCTATTTATCTTTCCTCTCATATTTTCTATACACTTAGAAATCTATAAAAGGAAAAATATAGGGATATTTTTAGGAAATAATTGAAAGCCTCATAAGTTAGTATAGCACAATATAGAGTCTCATCAAGGAAAATGCATTTGATTAGAAGGAATTCTTTTTATGCTTGGTCATTTATGCAAATATTGAAAATATTTCTTTAAAATTGTACATTTTTTTTATCTTTATTAGATATTTATTCCCTTTTTAGAAGCACCTTTTTGTTTGCATCCCTTGAATCACACCCTTTTATCAAAAATTCCATCCTTCCATTTTTTTCAAATCAAATCAAAGTAAAACACTTTTATCTTATTGCTAAAAAGAGTGACATTTGTCACCAATCCTTAAAAGCAAAAAGAAACCTATTACCTCCTAAGTAACTCGGGCACGGCGTCGCGCGACGATGCTTCCTTGCCAAATGGGAGTAATATCCAAAAGTATTCTTGATCTAAGTATTAGGAACATGGGGTTCGCGACCACAATGTCTCCTACTTGAAAGGATCAAAAATAACTTAGGTCTTTTGCAAAAATATAACACGTGCAAAAATAAGATAAATTTGTTTGACTTTGATGAGATTTTTCCACTATCATCATCCATTTTTCACCCTTGTGATTCAAGAATGTAATACAATTCTTCGGAACTTCTAATTTGTGAATAAATGTTTATACCTTCTCTTGTACATTTTAAAGAAATAAATTCATCTTTTCTCAAAAATCACTCTAAAAAGTGACATCTTTTTCTACCAAGAAATAAATCTAAGAATTATCCTTCTAGCATGCTTTACTTGGTCAAAATTCTATATATGCTATATTAGGTTATTGTCTTGCATTTTATCTCTTTAAAAATATCCCTAAAATTCTTCTTCCTATATAAATTTTTAAAGGTATTTAAAATATGATTAGAAAGATAAAGGCATTATCTAAAAAGACATTTAAGGGCTTGCTACTTTATTTCTGAGGGATCAATCTTGATTTTTTTTTTTCTCCCTCTCCGTATTTTCACTCTAAGTTTGCTTGGGGACAAGCAAAAGCTTAAGTGTGGGGGAGTTTGATAAGTGACTATTATATAGTCAATTATCCTAGTTTTTATATACTTTTACATAAATAAATCATCATTTTTTATTTAGTTTTTAATACTTTTTACTTACTTTTGCTATTTTATTAGATTTTACGTTTTTGGTATGTTTTATACATTTTTAGACAGGTTTTAGGGTCATTTTATATCTAAAGGATACTTGGGCTAATTGGTCCGAAAGGATGAAGGAACACCAAGCAAAATAAACACTCAAAGCTAAAAACCAGTGGGAGCGGCCGTGCAGCTATATTGGGAGCGGCCGTGCAAGTCTCCAAGTTCAAATTCAAAACTGGCGCCAAAGAGGACACGGCCGTGCAAAATCCTTGACACGGCCGTGCAAGTCGTGACTGCAGATGTAAAGGCACCTTTTGATGGCACCCAATTGAAGAGTCTCCTCCCATTTATAAATAGGACCCTTGTAATCAGTCTTAGATACGAATTATTAGAGAGAAATCACTGATATTAGAGAGATTGAAAGTACAAAACACTTGTGGCAACAATTTTCGAAGGAAATTTGAAGATCAAAGTCATTGTTTTTGTCCTTGAAGTTACTTTGGAGGAAATAAAAGTGAAGCATTATTTTCAGCACTTGCCTTCTACATTCATAAGTATTTCTTACTCAATCTTTATTATTGCTTATACTTTTAATGGCTTGTGAGTAATCCCCCATATTCTTGGGGTTGGAAACTCAAAAGCATACTTATTCATCATCTAAAAATGTTAAGTCTTGTCTTCTTCCTTCATCTAAACAATTTCTTTATATTATTCTCTAAATGCCTTACATTTTGAAGATATCCAATTTGTATGATTTAGTCAATTGAGAGAAGTACCTAGCGGAGAATCTCGATTGACGGAACCATATAAAGAAACTAGATTTCATTGATCACGAGAGTAGTTCAATGGCCTAGGGATGTTCCTTTAATGGAAAGTATGTTGACTCTCGTCCTTAATGGATTCTTACTAATTATGATCAGCTAGAGATAAGCCGGAACGCCCGTTTGTGACAGGGCGGGGATAACGTAAACGGAAATCTCAAACAGTTAGGGCATAATTAGTGAAGAATACAAACGCTATTGTCTTAGCCCGAAGTAGCGTAGGCTAAACATACCATCCTTGCTTTTTATGAAAACCTTTTATCTCTAAAGACAATGACGATTTGATGAATAAGATTATGTGTATGATTTCCAATCCCAAGAATGCTTCGTTTTATAAGAATTTAATCAAAGTACTTTCTGTTTATGTTCTCTCTATTTTTCTAAAAACAAATTTTATCTCCCCCCCAATTTTTTTATTTCTTTCTAAAGACAAAAAATATTCCCTAGTAAACCCTGTCTCTGTGGGATCGACCCGTACTTGCACCCGCTATATTACAATAGCCCGTGCGCTTGCGGAATTAAATAAACCGTTAGGTTAAACACCCAACAAATTGTCATATAGCAAAAGAGGCAACCCATCCTTCTATATTTACTTTATTATTTTCTTTAGTCAATTAGTCAACCGGAAGAAAATGTAAAAGAAAGAAAATTTAGAAATGGTTTCAAGTACATTCGACTTGTTCAATTTCAATTTTGATATTGATATAACTTTCGATTCGGTCTCGATAGTGCTCAATGGGTATGAATCATGTCAAAATATTGGATATGGGACAAAGATACATAACTACACAATTATACATGTTCACATAATTGGTAACACAGATAATCAAAATTTTTCCTTTTATTAACTTTAAAGGAGAGAGTACATCAATTATTATTCCTTAACTAAAATCCACAAGGTACTGGCTTAAACCACCAATTACTTAATCACATTCACTCCGATTGTACGTCCTCTTCAATGTCTACTTCTCGATTTTCCTACTCTTGGATCCTGTTTTTAGCCACTTGTAGCTGCTATTGGAGAGATTGAATCTTACTTAACACTTGTTCCAACCGCTCTTCTGTAGCGTCCAACCTTTCTCCCATAGTTATGTTATCTACCTTCTCTCAAGTACATGTTTTCATATTTTTCAACTTCCTCCCTCTTTCTTAGGAACTCGCTCCTTGGAATCCTTGTGGGTAACAAATGTGCTTTTCCATTCGTAGTCTTCCTAGCAGTTTGGTAGGTTCTCATCCTGCTTCCTAGCAAAAGATGAAAATTTTAACCCTTTTTAGTTCCAACCACAAAAAAATCATGCCATAAGGAAATTTTAGTTTCAAAAAAAAAATATCCCTTAAGTCTCCAATATATCTTTTAATGGAAATTTCCCTAAAAGCTTTTCCACATGTGATATTCCAATACTTAAAGCTATTCAATATCAGAGTTCTTATCCCTTTCAAGTTCTAATCCCACTGCTCTGATACCAACTGTAACAGCCCGAATTTCCGAGTATCATAATATCTTTAAATAATATAAATCCGTCCCCCAAAATAAAGGATTAACGGTCACAAACTACAATTTAAATCTCCACGACTAGTACATCTAACCACAACCTAAAATAGATAACGGAAGCGTAACAATTGTCTTTCACTACTAACGGCTAGTAGCCATCAAAACTCGTTTATGGCATTTATTACAATCTCAATAAAAGTCTACTTAAAAAAATGAAAATCACTACTTTAATTATTCGGGTCCGCCTCAAAGATGTCTCCACTGAAAGTCTTGCTTTCCTACTTATAACCTGAAGAAATAGAATTAGAGAAAGGGTGAGCGAACAACACTCAGTAAGGTTCTACGTCGCCCCTTCGGTTTCTAAGAAGGGGTGACCTCAAGGAGTGTATCAATAAACAATTTTCGATGAAACGGACAAATTAATAAATCCAAACAATAATCTTCTTCTTAATACAAAGAAAGGAAATCATGGCACAATTCAATATTCGATAATGAGTAAAATCAATTATGATCACTTAATATTCTTCTCATCAAATCAATATTCAAAAGTAACCCAAAGGGGTACAATAGTCGATGTATCAATGTTTCGGTATATCCGGATAACCTATATAACCACAATTTCAGTGGTGTCGATATCGATGGTTAATGCCACATAGGCATGTCATGAACTAACCCTCATGAACAGGTATCAATAGTACATCAATATTAACCCACAAATAATGGGTGTCATTAAGTGATCATTCTTTTATCAATGAGGTTCTTTAATTGACCAATAATTCAATGTCAATTTAAAGTCAGATTTAATTTAACTGACGGAAACGCTTAGAGTGAGTTCCAATCAAAAATTACTGGCCATAACGGTCAAACAATAATTACTCTAGGAACGGAGGGTCAATAAATAACGATATACAATAGGACTAGGAGACGTAAATCCCTTACCTTATCGTAGTTAGCTAGCACCGAAACCGACCACTCCTAATTTCGCTTCCCAAAATCTAATAACAATAAAATTTAATAATTGCTAGTCAGAATCTAATTATTTCACTTAACTTAAAGCATTATAGTAGTTGACTCCTTTTAAAAGATTTATGCTATAAGATAGTTTCAATAGCCCATTGATAACTATTGCTAATGACAATTTGAACTGTTTCTATTATCTGATTTCTATTAATATCCGATGAACAATTTACCAAACCTGTTAATGTTAAACAACCCCTATCCTTATTCAATGGATTTCTCCTTCTTTTTCCTCCTCTAACCACTCAAATCACAAGATCAAATCAATAGTCAATCTACTTTCTCAAAAGTCCAATGGATGATTTGATGCTTAGTAGTAGTGCATGAGCCTTCTATATATCACACTAAATTTCCACATATTTTTGATGTGGGATAGGGGTATCACAATTTCAGGTTCTAGTTGCTGGAGATCAACCTATTGTTGTACTAAGGCTGATCTGGATCATTTCCTGCGTCATCAATTTGGTTCCATTATCGGGAAACGAGAACACTAGACCTTGAAAGCTTGCATAACCACAAACATGGTATCAGACGTACAACTGCTACTGCCTCTACTGAACCAATCCATGAGAACATTGGGGGGAAATAACCCAGGCACAGATGTAGGTGCTGGGAATCGTACTGCCAACCTACCTCCTCCTCTACATGGTCATCCCACAAGGAGGGTCACCCGCTCTAACAACATGGTCGAAGGGATGGGGTTGCAGGATAGGAGGAGGAAGAAGAGGTCCATTCCTAATAAAGGAGTGAGCCAGCAAGCAAAAAGGATCCAAACAGGTCGAACAGTTGCAGGCGACATTGCAGGTCCCTCAGCTTCTCACCTTAGTAGGAAGGAGATCTTACTGGAGCGGGCTAGATTGCTGCAGAGTTTACTTGAGGTAAAGAATGAGTTGCTCGAGCTATCCGATTCTCCTAAAAAGGATGAAAGAAGGTCACAAAGGATAGTGTTGGTCCCAAAGGTGGTAACAAGGGTGAAAAACAGCTAGAGGGGGGGGGTGAATAGATGTTATAAATTTTTTGACCCATTTTTGAAAACTAAACCTCTTGCTTACAAAACCACCTTGCAGTGTATCAAAACTGAAAGTGAGGTTTGCAAAATGCACAGCGAAATTTCTTTAAGTTTAAGAGAGTGTGATTTTAATCAGAATGCGGTTTTATAGTGCGGTTTATAAAACAGAGATTTGAAGTTTTGACAATGATTAACTCAAAACAAAATTCACAAATCTGGAATGCCTATATAAGATCAAACAGATAAAGACAAATCAGTTTATATGATGAACAGTAAGGAAATATGCAGAAATTAAAGAACACAATATTTGGATTAGTTCAATCGTAAATGATCTACATCCACTACCAAGATAGTTAGTCTTTCACCTTTTCAAAATCCTTCTAGAATATAATCATTAGTCACGTGATGTGATTTTGTGGTTGACTTAATTTTGTTGATATGGATTTCAACAATCAAAAGTGGTCCAACTCTTCAAGTCTTCAGTAATTGGATGCGGTTGGTGAGATGCGGTTTAAGGAATGCAGTTTTACCAACTGGGTTTCTCTTGCGGTCTTCAAAGTGCGGTTTCAAGATGAGAACCACACAAGCGGTTTGCTTTGTGCGATTTCATAGATGCGGTCTGCACTTGAACTGCGGTTTTGCATGTCTTCAAAACCTCTTGACTTGAAACCTCTTATCCAATGAAATTTGTGCCAGTCTTTAAGCCTAAATAAACCTATTCTATAAAATGGACTTGTACCGAAAAAAAATTCAAAGTCTAAGCTTCATTACATATGGGCCTAAAGTCCAGAAAACAGAGATGAGGTTATGGTATCAATAAAATTAAAGCTAAAACTAGGAGGGTTAAAGTATGCATACCCAACAATCTCCCCATATTTGATTGATGTCATTACCTACTATAACAGAGGCAAACATTGTCCTTAGTAAAAACATGTCCATAAGAATTAACATGGTAAGTCATGTCCCAAGTCAATGCACACACTATTCTAAGTTATAGATTTCTATACTATTGAAAGATGAAAACTTACAAGTTGAAAGTATAGAAATGCATTCAATGCATACATAAAAAATATGAGTTTTAGTTTAAGTATGCGGTTTAAACTGAATATTTAAACTTCAATTTCAAAATATGATTTTTAAGTTAAGTATATGAATGAGGTTTAAACTTATGCAGTTTCAATGTTCTACAAACAAACAGTTTGAATGAACAAGGTTTTGAATTCAACCATGAGGCATTTTTCATTACTACCTTCTAAGAGGTTTAAGATTTACAGGTACAAGGTAGGAAAGGAAATTACATGGTTGCAAAAGTAAAGCAAAAAGTTTAGCAAAAAGATTACAAAGATTGCAGTTCTATTGAGGAGGCGGTCCATTCACTTCATGATCTGCTACATGAGGTCCAATGAAGTTAAATGCAGATGATTCAGCTCTTAGGGTCCTTCTTAGACTTTTGACCTCTTCAGCAGTTCTCTGTTGTGCGGTTTCCAAATTTCTTAGGGTATTTGTTGCGGTTTGAAGCCTGGTATTGTTGGACCCAACCGCTCTACAGTTCCCTTTCATCTCTTCATTAATATCATCAACCTTTGAGGCATTTTCATCCAAATTTTTATTGAATTCTTCAATTTTTGCATGGAAGGAGGAGTTAAGAGAGTTGAAGAAAGTATGGATTTGGTCTTGGATGGCTTCTGAATGAGTGGTTAATGATTCCTGAAGGGTTGGCTCAATTTCAGCAATGCTCCCCCTCCCCCTCAAGGAATTATCCAACTCTTGGATTTTGTAGCTGAGTTTGTCGTTGAAGCTTTCATTGGGATCATCTAGCCTGTCCCTAACTTCATCAGTTAGACTGGCGAACCTTGCGGTTAGGCCATCACTCACAACATCCATTTTTTATTTCAGTTCATCCCTTAGCAGCTCATCTTCATTCTGGAGGTTTTCTTGCATGGCATCTAAGACAGATATGAGGTCTGAATCTGGCTGCGGTCTGAAGTTGAAAGTTTTAAGGAATTCAGTCTTCAGCTGTCCAAGACCAGTCTCTTTTGCATTGCAGATTGCCTCTGAGAGTTCATGGAGGATTTTGTTAAGCTTTATCTCCCAAGGCTTAAAGCATTCCATCCTTTAATGATTTCTGGAATGCATTGAAGCAGTTCTCAGCCGCTGTCTTGACAATGTTTTCTGTTTGATCATTTGAGGTTGAGGTGTTTCTCTCCCCCTTAATGGCATCTATCAATTGAGCTTTAAGAATTTCCAATTCTTGGGTTTGAGAATCAACCCGAAGCTGGAGGGAGCGATTGGAGGCTTCAAGGGAGGAGTTGGAAGCAGTGAGTTTGATCATATGACCTTAGTTAATGTGCAACTGACCTTGGATCACATGTAAGGCAGACAAGATTTGGGAATATTCAATAGGATGGGCGGTTGAAGAGGAAGGCGCAGTTTGAGGTAAGGGAGCGATTTGGTATTAGGAGTGGTTTAGGGAAGTTGAGTGTGAAGGGTTTGGAATATATGGGGAATGAGAATGGTTTGAGGTTGAGGTTGGGTTGGAATGGTAGGGATAGGAAATGTTTGGGTAGGGGCGGTTTGGATAGGTAAAGTTTGCGGGGTGGTTAGGGTTGTTAGGGTTGGAGGGGCGGTTTGTGTTTGTGGAGGAATTGTGGAGGTAGGGAGGATTGTGGTTTTAGGAGGAGAAATATGGGTAGAGGAATTATCTGAGGAATTGGTATTTGCAGTGTGGATAGAAATATGGGAATGTTGCGGTTGGGATTGATGAGTTTTTGGTGAAGGTGGAGGAGTAGGAGTGGGTTCTTTGCGGTTTGATGTTGAAATGGCATGTCCTCTAGAAAGTTTGGGGGACCAATTTTCTAAGGCATTTGAAAGGGGGGATTGGTAGTGAATGGAGCGGTCAGAATCAGAATCAGAATATGAAGGGAGTCTTAGGCTGGATACCGAGGAGGAGGATTTCCTTGGCTGACCCCATTTGGAGGTTTTCTTAGCCATCATTTTGTACCTTTTCTTTGGGGTCTCCCCCTGAATTGGTGCATCTTGTGGTTTAGGTGAGGGATACTTGGAAGGTTGTTTTTGGGCAGAAGGTTGTGGTTGGATTGGGGATTGAGGTTGAGGAGGTGGATTCGGTTTGGGTATTGGCTGCGGTTTAGATGGTTAGGCGGTTTCCTTTCCTTTAGATGCTCTTTTCTCAGTAGCTCTCCTCTCTAATCTTTCCAACTCCTCCTTCTGAAATTGGAGGAGTTCTTCAGCATTCATTATCTTCTCCTTTGCCATTTTGGCAGCAGCTATCAGAGAGGGAATATCAATCCCTTCATCTTCAGTTTCAGCTGCGTCCTCCAATTGTTTATCAACTAGCACTTTCTTTTTCTACTTCTTATGGTTTGGACCAACACCAGTGGTAGTACGCGGTTTGGGAACATGTGCGGTCTTAGTTCTTTTCAGAGGCGGTTCAGTCTGGCTCCTTGTCTTCCTTAGCTTCTTGACCGCTTTACCAATTACGTTGTTAGCGGTCTCAGGGTTCATCTGGACATAGAATTCTTTGGTGGGAAGGATGTCAGAATCCCACAGTTGTTTGTAATTATCATCACCATTCTTGAATCTGAATAGGTGACAAACATTTAGCCCAAGAGTTTCTTCTCCACTTGACCAATCCACCATCAACTCTGGATTCTGAAGTCTGTGGTCTTCAAGGTGTTGATAGTTTGCAAAAACCCTTGATGGGAAGTCTGTAGATAGGTCTCCAACTTTGATCAACTCCTCTCTCTTTGGATTGATAAGTATCAATATGGTCAGAAATCTCTCTGAGGAGGATCTTGGGCCAATGAATGGGAATTTCATTGTATATGGCACAACAGTACATCAATTGACTGCTGGTGAAGTTGTTGTGGTTCCCAGTCTTCCCACATACAGACTTGCCAACCGGGAAGCAAAGGTGGCTCATCAACTCACCAAAGTCCTTTCTGGGAACCGCTTTGTATCTCCCAGTTAAAGTTGGAATTCCAACAATAGTAGATGCGGTTGCATCTTGGATTTCTTGATCTATTCTCTCTGCAACATTTGGGACATGGAATTCGAAGGTATCTCTGATATCTATGTAGTCAATAGTGACATCCATCCCTTCTACATTGGCGGTCAGGCATGGAATCTTCCTTCCATCACCTATATCTCTTGTGCCAGCAACCGCATTGGAGTAGAATTGGTCTACATATGAGGGAATGGTGTAAGATTGCTTCTTGGTGAATAGAGGCAGGATCCTAGAGGTGTCCATGTTTTAAGTAAACTTGAACAATTAATGAAATCACAATTGCATGGTCCCATTTCTGGAATCTCTAATTGCGACCTTTCACGGTCCGATCTCTGCTCTTCAATCTCGACCCCTCAAGGTCCGATCTCCAATTTTTAATCCTGACCTTTCACGGTCAAATCTCCAATCGAGACCCTCACGGTTTGATCTCCGATCTTCGATCTCAACCTTTCACGGTCAAATCTCTATCGCGACCTTCACGGTCCGATCTCCGATCTTTGATCTCGACCTTTCACGATCCGATCTCCAATTTTTAATCCTGACCTTTCACGGTCAAATCTCTTATCGAGACCCTCACGGTCCGATCTCCAATCTCTGATCGCGACCTTCACGGTTCGATCTCCGATCTCCGATCTCCAATCTCCAATCGAGACCTTTCACGGTCCGATCTCCAATCTTTAATCCCGACCTCTCATGGTCAAATCTCCAATCGAGACCCTCACTGTCCGATCTCCGAACTTTGATCTCGACCTTTCACGGTCAAATCTCCAATCGCAACCTTCACAGTCCAACCTCCGATATCGACCTTTCATGGTCAAATAGGCAATCCCGATTTTTCACGGTCAAATCTCCAATCAAGACCCTCACGGTCCAATTTTAAATCTTGACCTTTCAAAGTCTAATCTTTTCCGATCAATTAGGATTAGGAGAAAATGTGTTTTAAGCAAAACTTAAGCAGTACATGCATGTTACTTGAGCCTCCAAGTCTAAACCTCACCTACCTCCAAGTCTAAACCTTACTTACCTCCGAGTCTAAACCTTTCTTACCCCGAGTCTAAACCTTGCCTACCCCCAAGTCTAAACCTTGCCTATCTCTTTTCCACAGCGAGAAAGAAGTGGATGAGAATACCGGGTCAGCGGCTTTTCGGTGCGGAAACCTCGGAGTTCGAACGGTTCGGCGAATCATCGGTTTTGTCTACTCAGGGGTTTAGAATGGCAGATATGACAGAAAAAGTGATGGTACGAGTAATCCGATGACTAGAAAGGAAGAGTTAGTCCTAGCTTTGGAAAATGCCCATAAGGTTCACGAGGAGCAGCAAGCAATGCTCATCGGTGCTCTCCGCCGTCATGGGGTTCAGGATGCCTCAAGTTTTCCGTTGCCGTCTACCGGACTTAGTGAATTCACCCGTCAGTTTCACCGGTCTACTACTGTGGTTCCCTCTGCTGGTAAAAATCTTGTTGCGAGTTCCAGTAACTCGACTGTTCCCGTTGACCCCCATGTGGCAGTATTGATGGAACAAGTGAAACGAATGCAAGAAAAGCTTGATCTCATGATGAGTACCAGTACTCCCTCGACCCAAGATGTCGAACCAGGCAAAGAAGTGACTCTGCCGTGCAAAATCCAAATGCCCGAAGTGAGAGAATCTGATAGGACAACTTGCCCCGAAACTCGCTTGGTCAATACCAGTTCTAAGCTCGAGAAAGGCCCGAAGACACAACCAGCCTCAAACATAACCCAATACTACCAGTACCAAGCAGCAACTGCACCCAACTCAGCATCGGTTCCTCACAAAGGAAAGAATGCCACAGCCTCTTTTAGACAGATTTAACAATGGAACCAACTGAACAATGGAAATCCGAGTCTTGGGAACAACAGTGCCTGAAAACTTCGCTCCCTTCATTATGACGATGTGGAGATGCCTTTAAGCAAGAT
The DNA here is from genome assembly GCA_022495995.1 of Adenophora triphylla var. japonica. Lineage (NCBI taxonomy): Eukaryota > Viridiplantae > Streptophyta > Magnoliopsida > Asterales > Campanulaceae > Adenophora > Adenophora triphylla. The sequence goes on along the minus strand of JAFEMH010004394.1, from coordinate 20,922 downwards.
ACTGGAAGAACTAGTGAAAGAAAAGCTGATAAAGCCAATGGAGAATTGGAAGCCCAAGAACCCTAAAATTTGGTTGGATGAGTCTAAGCATTGTCGTTTCCACCAGTACCACGGACACGACACTGATGATTGCCACTATTTGAGGCATGAGATCCAGAAGATGATAGAAGATGGGACACTTGAATGCCTGCGTGTATCTAACAATCTTTCCCCAAGCAATGCCAACATGAGTGTCATGGAGTGGGAAGCAGGGCCAGTCAATTCAGACCCAACTCCTTTGCCAAAGGCACACATCTGTTACGACAAGTGTCTGACTGTGAAGAAAGAAGTCCAAGGGTTGATCGAAGAAGGAAAGCTCAAGTGCCCTGACAGTCCAACCAGCGAAGAGTAGCTAGGCTAGGGGCTACCTATCCTTAAACAAAATTAAAAGATAAAACAGTCTCTCAGTCAACCTTTGTAGGTTCTAGTACTTTCCTCTTTCAATCAAGTCCTCCTCGGACATTGTAGTTAATCTTAAATCTTCTATAAAAGAGTCTTTTTCTTTTCTTGTTAGACTTAAGACATTATTTGCACACCTACATTACATTTAATGAAATGGTTTTATTTTATATGATCACTTGCATTGCTCAATAAATAATCTCTCGAAATAATTGATGTTCTGATTAATAGGTGTGAGGAAGTCAACCAATGCCCTCCCCATACACTTTCCTTACCTCACAAAGGCCTCCATCAAGCCATACACTTCCCAAATCATGACCCCACCATCACCTTGACCAAGTCAACGACGGAGGCAACATCAAGGAACAACATAAGGTCATTCAGCATCGAAAAGTTGACCCCATGTCGACAACAACCTAGGAGATTGCCATCGCCCTCATGTGCATCGAGAAATTTCAAGTAGGGGCTTGCCTTCGTCCTTAAGTGCTTCAAAAAAAAAACCCAAGCAGGAGCTTCAAAAAAAAAAAAGAAAAGAAAAGAGGCCAAGGACCCAGCATCGCCAATCAGAAAGCTTGACAGGTAGGCAAAATCAAAGCTCGAAGAACAGATGCTGTCGATAACAATGGAGCGGTTAAAACAAAGGCAGAAGCATATCGTAAGTCCTTAAGCTAGATCCAAATTCTTTCTCTCCCGATAAAAGATGACTATCAAGAAGCAACGGAATCATTGAAGCAGCCATCAAAAACGACTGGTCAAGGAATCATCTCAAGGCCCATGCCTCATCATCCAACCTTCTCATCCGAGCCTTCTCACCAAAGGAACCACAAATATTCATCCCCTTTCCCAAAGCCAAACACAGTTTAGCCAAACTACGGCGACCTGAGCTCCTTACAATGAGGGGAACGTAGGCGACCAGAAATGGTCCGGTCATAAACACATTCAAATCCCAGAAAACCCGGTCTCATCAATGACCTCTCTATACATAAACCTTTCTTTCACACATAGCCAACTTTGCTCCGCGACAATGGTTGACTTTCTCCTCATGATTAATCAAAATTTTTGTTCATATCGAGATTTGTGGTTGAATAACCCGAACATTAATAAAGGGGTTTAAGCAATCTTGTGATTATTATAAATAAAACAAGTTTTTAGATGTCTTGACAAGTCTTCTTTTTCTACATCTTAGGAAAGATAGTGCTAAACACTGTTTTTCTTTCAGCAGGGGCTTCTGTACACTTTTACCAACCATTCTACGCTTATACTCTCTCAAAAGAGTCAAACCCAAAGCGAGTTCTTGTGCCTACGTCGAATGAGGCCATCAAAATAACACAAAATTGGGATCGATTCCCACCTTTCGAAAATACGCCCCTACATGTATAAATTTCTATAATACTTTTCTTTCACATCTTCTTGCGGTTGACTGATTGACTAAAGAAAATAAGAAAGTAAGTATGAAAGGATAGATTTTCCCTCCTCTGCTACAATTTGCATTAGGGCTGCATTGAAACTCTTCAAAGTTGGGGCTTCATCAAGCCATTCCTTTAGATTGGGGCTTCTCTAGTCATTTTTGGGTCCGCATCGGGTTTCTTCACTATGTCACAAGATGGATTCAGTCTTGGTCAGATTAACCTCAGGATCACTTTTGCAGTACCAATTAGATTGGGGCTTTTTTTTCTAGGTCATAAGATTGGGGCTTCACCAAGTCAATTCTTCAAAATCTAGACTTCGCCTACTCAGTTCATCAAACCGGGGCTTTGCCAAGCAAAGGGAAGTTTTGCCTTCCGCGAGCAAATTCTTTGGTGTCAGGATTGGGGCTTAATCATGACTTTAAGTCCAATATTGGAAGTCGAGTCTACAAGACTCCTTCGCACCAATCAGAATGATAATCTTTTCTTGAAACTAGGATGGACTTCACGCTTCATAACGTAATGCTTCAACGGATTAGGGCTGCATTAAGTGCATTTTGAGATCAGTCATGGTCAACCAACCAGTTTGGTTTTATAATCAATACATTTGGGCCTTCCCCATGATACTTTGTAAAGTCGGGGGCTTCGCAAGTCATTTTGAGAAGTTTTTTGTTCATGGATTCCCTTGAGGTCATTTCAAACACGATTCTCTCTTTGGATGACCAGTCAGTTTGGTGTTTCGCCGTTATCTTGGATCAGACCATCAGTCGGGGCTCTACCAAGTCATCTCTTCAAACCGGGGCTTTGCCAATGAAAGGATCTTTCCTCACTTTAATAGAACCTGGGGCTTTGTAGAATTTTTCCCTCGGATCGGGGCTTCGATAAGTCACATCCACCCTCAGAAGAGAGGTTTGGTCACTTTGACATCTGCTTTAGTCTTTGGTTCTAGAGCCTGTCAGCATCAGCTTTAAGTGCCAGAGTTTGAGAAAGGAACTTTAAACAAGACCCGAGGTTTAAACCCGATCTCAGCCCAAGAGGGAATTCTGGTCCACATGATACCTTTTGGCAGCATTAACAGCATCTCAACAACCCGACAGGCAATCCATTTAGTGAAAAAGAAGCAGTTCAGTCCGCACCCAAGGGATACAACCCCACCTTCTTAAAACCTGCATAAAAATCATTCCCCAACACATTTCATATGTCCCAAACACATTTCATATACATCCTGGCCCAATTTCCGCCACATTTCCACACAAAAAAAATTATTTTTTTGCCCCGAGGCTCAAGTAACGTGCCAAGTAGTAATGATAACAACAAATTTCCTGTTATCTCCAAATGGAATAACGCTTTCTCCAAAAATGCTCCGTTATCTCCAAATGGAATAACGTTGTCTCCCAAAATTCCCCGTTATCTCCAAATGGAATAACGCTTTATCACAAAATTTCCCGTTATCGCCAAATGGGATAACGTCTCTTCTGAAAAATCTTCCGTTATTTCCAAATGGAATAACGTTGTCTCCCAAAATCTTCCGTTATCACCAAATGGAATAACGTTTTCTCCAAAATCTTCCGTTATCTCCAAATGGAATAACGTGGTCTCCCAAAATCTTCCGTTATCTCCAAATGGAATAACGTTTTCTCCAAAATCTTCCGTTATCTCCAAATGGAATAACGTTTTCCCCCAAAAATCCCCGTTATCTCCGAATGGAATAAAGTTTTCTTCTAAAAATCTCCGTTATCGCCAAATAGGATAACGTCTCCTCCGCAAAATCTCCATTATCGCCAAATGGGATAACATCTCCTCCGGGAAAATCTCCGTTATCGCCAAATGGGATAACGTCTCTTACCAGAAATCTCCGTTATCTCCAAATTGGATAACGCCTCTTTCGGGAAAATCTCTGTTATCTCCAAATGGGATAACGTCTCTTACCAGAAATCTCCGTTATCACCAAAATGGGATAACGTCTCCTCGGCAAAATCTCTGTTATCGCCAAATGGGATAACGTCTTTTACCAGAAATCTCCGTTATCGCCAAATGGGATAACGTCTTCTCGGGGAAAATCTCTGTTATCGCCAAATGGGATAACGTCTCCTCCGAGAAATCCTCCGTTATCGCCAAATGGGATAACGTCTCCTCCGGGAAATCCTTTCGTTATCGCCAAATGAGATAACGTCTCCTTCGAAAAATCCTCCATTATCACCAAATGGGATAACGTCTCCTCCGGGAAAATCTCCGTTATCGCCAAATGGGATAACGTCTCCTCCAAAAAATCCTCCGTTATCACCAAATGGGATAACGTCTCCTCCGGGAAATCCTCCGTTATCGCCAAATGGGATAACGTCTCCTTCGAGAAATCCCTCGGTTATCGCCAAATGGGATAATGTCTCCTCCGGGAAATCCTTCCACTATCGCCAAATGGGATAAAGTCTCCTCCGGGAAACCTTCCACTATCGCCAAATGGGATAACGTCTCCTCCGGGAAACCTTCCGTTATCGCCAAATGGGATAACGTCTCCTCCGGGAAATCCTTCCGTTATCGCCAAATGGGATAACGTCTCCTCCGAGAAATCTCCGTTATCGCCAAATGGGATAACGTCTCTTATGAAAAAATTTCCGTTATCTCCAAATGGAGTAACGTAAGGCGACAACCTCCAAATTATCAAAATCCAGCTTTAGTTACCTCTATCTCCACGATAGCGACGTAAGCAATAGCTTTTTAAGGTGACAGCCTCCGAATTGTCAAAATCAAGCTTTAGCTACTTCTATCTCCGCGATAGTAATGTAAGCTATAGCTTCTTAAGGTGACAACCTCCGAATTGTCAAAATCAAGCTTTAGCTACTTCTATCTCCGCGATAGCAGCGTAAGCTATAGCTTCTTAAGGTGACAGCCTCCGAATTGTCAAAAGGCCAAGGATCCTAGACCTGTTCCTAACTGTCTAGCAGATCCCGAACTACGATCACGGCTTGATTCCTCCGGGATACGTAGGTAGCCTTTCAAAAGGTCCAGCCATCCGACCACATTGGTCACTCCCTTCCTTCATCACTCCTCAGTAGTGCGTTAGCCTTTCAAAAGGTCCAGCCATCCGACCACATTGGTCACTCCCTTCCTTCATCACTCCTCAGTAGTGCATTAGCCTTTCAAATGGTCCAGCCATCCGACCACATTGGTCACTCCCTTCCTTCATCCCTCCTCAGTAGTGCGTTAGCCTTTTAAAAGGTCCAGCCATCCGACCCATTGGTCACCCCCTTCCTTCACCACTCCTCAGTAGTGCGTTGACCTTTCAAAAGGTCCAACCATCGGACCACATCAGTCACTCCCTTCATTCGGCATATCCCCAACAGAACCAGCTATTTGACCTCTTAGGTCACTTCCTTTCCATCTTCATAGAAAGGGACCATTTTCTCTTCGCCATTCCCCAGTGGATTCCGAACTACAATCATGGCTTGATTCCTCCGGGATACGTAGGTAGCCTGCTTCAGGTTCAGCCAATCTGTCACATATGACATCCTTTTCCCAGTGGACCCATAACTACGATCATGGCTTGATTGCCCCGGGATACGTAGGTAGCCTTCCAAAGGTTTAGCCACTCGACCTCCTTGGTCACCCAATCCTAATCCATCTCGGCCATTCGCCAGATTGGATTCTCACTTTTATCGACAACCCCACTTGCTTTGCAAGTACCGTTGCCGAGGGGCTTTTGTAAGTACCCAAATCTGGCTCCGGCCTTCCAATTAAAAGTTTCCTGGCAATTCCCCAAACTTTCATGAAGTTTAGGGGCAATTCGGGAACTTTTTCAAACTTTCCGAGCAAGGAAGGACCTGCTAGGAATTAAAATTCCAAGCAGGACCTCGCTGGAAAGGGCATTCCAGAATCTGCCACCTTGCGTGTTTCTAGAAGGAAAACGGTTATGGCTTCCTATGTCGTGCGACGGAACGAGCCATGGAAAATCACTACGTCAAGTCGAGTGGCACACTCAGCCACTCCCCATGCACCTATAAATTGAGGCCTGTACCTCTCATTTTGGGATCCCCATCCAGACCCCTTAGGGTTACTCTGCTGAAATCACTCCAGATACGCACAGACTAGTCTAAAAACACACACAACTCATCTAAATCTCATCCAATTCTCTCTCTATCTCACACAATTCAACACACACTTCACACACACACACATATTGAAGTCTCTAAGTTGGATTCACCTGAGCTTAGTATCAGTTCCTGAAGCTGATATTTGAAGGCTCCTATATCTAACTTGATATAGGAGTCGTGGTCATCAAGGGTAACGATTCTCTCTCTCTATCTTCCTTCTACATGAGATTTCCATGCTAAATGTGTTGATTATGATGCATCCTGATTAGGATTGTTCGTTCTAGTATCTGATTATCTAAAGCTCCGCATGAATCTATATGTCTTCTTATAGTATGGCTTCTTCTATGTCATTTGTGATCTAAGCATGAAGATGAGTGTGAATCTTCTATATACATACTCATCTGAGTGTTGATAGCTCTTTGTAAAGTCTCTGTGACCTGTTTCCAATCTTTGATAATATTCAAATGTTCATTGTTTCTGATTGTGAGCACATTCTGCAAGTCCCCAGGAATTGGCATGATGTACCGTGCGACAAATCTAGCCAAACTAGATCCTGTGCCACGCGACACATCTGGCCACTTACAGAGGACATTTTCCTTTGTAAGTATTCCCATATTACACGTTTTCACTCGTTCATCAAGATGAGTGTGGATCTCTCATATCCACACCCTCTTGAAATGTTCATTATTGATATATGTGCTCTCTGAGATCCATATGTGGTGTAACTTGACCACATCGTTGCCTTGCTGTGTCTGTAAATCTTGTTTGTAAAAGTCTTTGCAAATGGCTATAGGTGTCACACGACGTAACTTGCCATGCAAGTCCTGTGTCACGCGACAACATTAGCCAGTTTGCAGAAACTTCCTTTTTCCCAGTTGTAATCTGATCTCAATCTTTATTTTAAATGTCATTTCCCCCATGTCCCTTAAGGATGGATCTCTCTCCGAGGATTGTCTAGTAGCCTTTTAAGGCACGAAAGACATATGATGAGTATAAAGATCCAATCTTTAGACCCCTTCCTTTAGTCCCCTTGGTTCTTGGAGCATTTCGTGGTGTGGATCGATGTAAAGACTTCATCTTTACATCGTTTCCACCATTAAAATGCCATAATCGTAGTCCCTATAGAAGAGGACGGATATTAGTCCCGATATCTCCGATAATCACTTGAGACTAACATAAATGTCCCTACGAATCTCTATCGTCTCAAGATGTAGGATTGATGGGCAAGGACTCCTCCTTTTCTAAAAGTCTCATTCTTGGACTTAAACAGGTGTCCCTCCCTCGATCACAGGTGACCAAGTCCCCAAAGAACGTTGGCTTAATACATACCAAGGCTCTTACGCCTACTATGGTTGATTAATTCAACGGGAGGGTAAAAAGGTCCCGTAATGATGGTCATGAGTCCAAAATGAGCACGGGATCGAAATCCTTAAAACATCAAATCCAAGGAATCCCGAGCTATAACCTACTTATATGGTTTATATGTTTGGCAGATAAACTTGGCACATCCCCTCCTTTTTTCAAATACCAGACACACACGAGCGCACAAACAAGCACAAACTTCAGATCTAGGAAGACTTGCTTTTGCAAGGCTCCTTGGGTGAACGCAATACGTTCTTCCCAAGGAGTAACTTAACCTCCAGACCCTTATCCTTTTTTCAAAGTTTTGAGGAAATCAAAATGGCGTGTGTAAGTGCTCCAATTTGAGCTTGTTAGTATTTTCGTTAGAAAATTAACGAAAGTTTTAACATTCCTAACATTTCCTAACAATCCTAACTTTTCTAACAAAGCAAGGGCAAAGTGGGCATTGTTATTTAAGGTTAAACCTCAAAAAGAATCTTAAAAAGCAAAACAAAGGAAGAAAACCAAAAATAGAAGTGGCTGGAACATAAAATGGCTGTTTAATTTGAATTTTCAAAAGATTATTCTTCCTGTCCAAAGCCTGGAGCTGCATTTAATGAACAGTGCACGCTACCAACCTTGTCCGCGCGGATACCTTTGTCATTTCAGGAGGGCTATAAATTGAGCCCTCCAGTCACAAAAATAAGGAGCCACAACACAATTTGCACTGAACCTCTGGCGAAATATAGAGGGAAAACAGTGAGAATTCACTTGAATTGTCACCATTTTCTCTTGAATCTTTCCCAACTCACACTCACTCTCAAAATTCAAACCCTAAACACATTCAAGCCTTGAACCCATTCAAACACAAACTCAAGGAAGATAGGTATAACCTCCCTCTTCTTATCCTAAATTCTCTCATCTATGCATGCATTTGCAAACTACAAAATGTAGTTCATTCATCTTTTGCCTTAGATCTAAGAAGATCACCATGGAAGTCCATCTCCATGGATGATCTTCTACCAAGATCAACATTATTTTCAAGTTCTCTTACTTTCTTGCAAAGAAAACACATTTTCAAAACCCTAAAAAACATTTGCAAGCATCAAATCTCATTTTCAAAGGATAAAAATCCCCTTCCCAAGCAAATGAAGTGCTTAGTCCTAATGTACCCCAAGGATGGTTTGGTATAGTTGATTCACCACTAAAATGTCAAGTGATCACTAACCAAAACCTAGGGAAATGGGGACAAGCATGGATGCAAAACCCCCCTTTAAATCATATTTTCTTTCTTGAGAAGTTGCTGTCCAGTAGCAATTTTCCAAGATCCCAGTCCATTGTCTTAATTTTTGGACACAGATAAACTTGGAATTTGGTGTTGACTACAAAACACTTTTTGTATCCAACATCCAGATATTTCCAGACATATTTTTACTTTATTTTTTGGGTGAGTAAAACTCCTATTTTCAAATTTTCTTTTAGAGGCTAGTTCATCAGCTTCTGGAAATCCAGATTGCATATCTGAGATTTCCAGAAGGTTTTGACCCCTCAAATCTTCTCCAAAATGGAAAATTTCTTCGCACAAATCTTATGTAAGGTGTCTGGAACAACTTTAATTCTCTAAGATTATCCAGATTATGAAGTTTTAAGACCCTTGAATCCATTTCAAAATCGAAGGTCCACTGCCTTTTTCATTCTAGCAGAAGTGACTCTCTACTTCAAAAGGTCTTTTGAGTACCAAATCTAAATACAAAAATCTTCCAAAAAATCATGGGATCAGTTTAAAGTCTTAAAAAGATATCCCAATTTTTACTTTTCTGAGTTTCAAATTATTTTGGCCAAAACACACACACACACACACACACACAAATGATTTTCAGCTTGGAAGACTCGTTTTATGAGGCATTCCGGGTGCACACTAACGTCCTTCCCGGCGTGTAACATGACCTCCGAACCCAAATTTCTGATCTCGGGCTTTTTTCAAAGTTTTGGCCCTTAAAACAAAAATGGCGTGGCGACTCCGTTCTTTTTCCGGGTTTTATTTGGTTTTTTCAAAGAAACGCAAAAATCGAATTTTTCCCGCGAAATGGCACATCATCACAGTGGCGACTCCACTGGGGACTAGCTTTTTCTAAAAAAAAAAAAATGATATTTGGTATATTGGTGGAAACCATTAAACTTCCCGTTACCGCCTCCTAACACGAGTCGGGGATAAATTGTGGTTTAACAATCCCACGTACCGGTATCACCGTTTTCCAAAAAAAAAGAGAAAAAGCTTTTGAGGGTCAAGCTTCCATCCCGGCTTTGAAAATCATTTGTGTGTGTGTGTTGATTTTTGCACATTTTTCGTGTTGTTTTGGCCGCCTCGGAGAAAGTCAAAATTTTGACTGTCGGAATAATGTCCCTAACTGTCGGAATTTTCGTGCTTACGTGCTTATGTGTTCATTAAATTTCAAAAAAAAAAATTTCAAAAAAAAAAGGATTTTCAAAAAAAAAAAAGAAAATTTTCAAAAAAAATCATGCATCATATTTTTAAGACACATAAAAAAAAAATTTCTATTTTACTTAAAAAGAATATAGATCGTTTGCACACTACGCGCACGTGACCGTACACCGCACACTACGTCCCTAACCCGGGAAATCCTTGTCGCGGTCCGTTTGGTCTTATTACGCCTCTCGGATGAGCACGGAAGACTACCCAAACATCCTACGGAGCCTCGTGTCGACCATGCACTTGTCCGTGACACACTTTGTCCGAGACCCGGTTGGTTTTTAGTCCGGTCTCGTGTCATGCCCCGTCTCGTGTATAGACCTTTCCTTTCAAGCCTTTGTCGGCATACCGACTCAATATCTTTCGGGGACCCTAATCGCCGAGGTTCTCGCCGGTTTTCCGCCGCAGACTTTGACCAAGATATTGACCGGCGCCTTGACTTCGGCTCCGATCGGCACAAATTATACATCGACTCCCAAAGATTGACACCGAGTCATCAAGGATTAATGATTATTCCATGCCTAATTACGGCTTAACCGACGACAAGTCAAGATCAATTGTGGACGCTTATCACCCAAATCATGCCGACTTTTCGTCGAGCCCCTGGACATGATCTTGACTTTTGACGTCGCCTTTGTCCGTAATTTACATCGAATGCTCGTTAAGACTCGATTACCCGCCGTACTTTTAGGATCGTTTTCTTTCGGTCGGTGGAACCCGCTTGCCCTATAGGACCCTCGCCCGGGCCGTCCACCCCGGGAGGTCGAAATACAGTGGAATACGAGGGGCTTATAGACGTAGTGACGGGGCCCACCGATCCAGATCCGCAGTAGTTTGCGAAAAGAAGAGCAATCTTTTCCAACCGATTAGGTTAATAAAACATGTTTTAAGTAAACGTGAACAAATAACTGCATGTTGCATGAGCCCAATGCCCAAACACCTACCCTCCTTCCATTCCTGCACATCTCGAACCTTCGCGTCCTTTTCCCCGCAGCCTCCTCACAAAGCTTGGTTTCTGCACCGGTCATCGTTTGATTAGTTGGGAAGAGTCCAGCGCGTCATCAGCTTCACCGTTTGTTCAGACTCCGGGTTTCAGAATGTCTGCGTCAGCCGGTAATGATGGGGACAACGTCACTCCGCCTCCCGGGACCCCTCAGACAGAACAACAGTGGAATCAGTTAACCGAACGGATAAGGCTGCAACTAGAAACATGCCTGAATAGCCTTGGGAAGGCTATTAAGAGCCATGGCTTGGTCGTCACCCTCAACTCCGATAGCACTTTCACCGTAAAGAAGGAAGAAAGTTCTCCTCCTACTCTCAACTGCCCTGGATACGTCAAGATGCTACCCCAAGATTCCTATGTTTCCACCGCCGGGACTCCTGCCCGTCGACTTACAGGGCAACTGGCCCCCAAACAAATAGCCGTGGACGAAAGAGTTCGGCATACCGTCGCTTGTCCCCTCTCAAAGTGATGATCCCACAAATATCACCCGAGTGATGAAAATCGTGAAACAGCTTGAAGAAATATGGTCACCCATCAAAGCCTCGGAAGAACGCTGCAATGTACAAGAAGCTCCGGATCAAGAGGCCACACGCCACTTCGGGACCTTAACAATCTCCCAACCGATCCGGGGCTACCCTCAAGGACAAACATATGCCTGTTCCTCTGACCTTAATATCTCTCATTATCCGGCGGAGTCCAACCACTCGCTTCAGATGAGCCCAACAAACAGATCTCCCTGACCAGCCCACTCAAAGTCGTTCCAAAGACTGCCAACCCGAGGTCCCAAATCCACCACCACCGTAGAACACATTTGGTGGGATATCTCGTGATCGTCCCGATTGCCTTGAAAGGGACTATCAGATCGGATACACGAGGACCGTCCTCCTAAGAAGAAGAAAATTTCCTCCCAAAGAAAAATTGGAAGGAGAGATTCGAGGCCGATGATACCAGCTGTGGGTACACTCTGGGAGCCATCCGGAGGATTTGATTATTATGTACTCTACTCCAGCCACTTTCCCCAAAGCAAACAGGTAAAAGAGCGTAAAAGCCTTGCCAACGACTGCAATTGAGACTTTCGGACGCCGAATACCGTGGACCTGGGTAACTCTAATGCCAATCGAAATCTATCCCCCGCGGAACGGCCGTAATCCGCTTGACCAGCCTCCCGAGCGCACACCGACGAAGAAAGGCAAACGCCGCTGGCGCCCACACTCAATCAATGTGTTGACCAATGGTGGTAACCGCTACAAACAACCTCGACGCAACCCCGAGGCTTCAAAGAAAGGCTTTGCCTCGCAAAAGAAAGATGGGAAACCGACTACTGGATGACTCTCTTCTCTCGGAAAAGGACCAAATTTACGATCCTCGGATATATGGGAGTATGATCACCTTCGCGATGAAGATCCGCCAAGGGATGTATCCAGACACAATGAAGCCCCGTACATCACTATTCGGCTCAACACCATATCACTCCCCGGGGTATTAGTGGACAATGGATCATCGGTAAACGTCCTTCCTCAAAGATGATGAGGGCCCTCCGCATAAATGAAAGGCATATGATCCCATCTACTCCTGACTGTCAAGGCCTACGACGGTTCGTCTCGTCCCCATTCAGGGACAAGTAACTCGGAACTCGGTTTGAAACCCAAATGGTGCCGACGAAATTCCATGTAATGGACGTCCCATCCGAATTCACGCCGCTATTGGGACGCCCTTGGTTACATCACATGAAAGCCATAGCTTCCACCCTCCACCAATGTGTCAAATTCATCAACCTACAGGAGACCTTGAAGTCATAAGGGGTGACAGCTTCCTCATAGGGAACGAAGCCGAAACAATAGCCAAGAATGCCCACGCCCAAACACCGGGCTACATCCTTCAAGAGGCAAGTCTCGCCAAGATCCTTGGAATCCGGCGATGCCAACTATGTCAACACACTCAAGCGAGCAGACTCCGAAGAAGTTCGATTCATCAAATCTAATTGTTATTTCCAACACTCGAGGCGCATCGGAAGGAAACGCCGAACACCGCCATGATACAGCACACAAGTCCCCGGTCCTCAATCACAGATTTGTCGCATTCTCGCAAACCCATTCTATGGCCTCGCTGTGCGAGGAGATTTTCATGATAAAAGTCGACAAACACCGAGCGTACTCGGCTCGAATGTATGAACATTGTGTGGACGTCCTCCTCGAAGAACTACCCACTAAGCCTTTCCGCTCGCACATGGGGCATGAGATCTTTCCAGTAGTTCCAGCACCACACCAAGACGCAACACGTCCCCGCATCCGGATTGAGCGATCGACGACGATGAGTCGAACCTCCGGAATGGAGGAAGCGGCATATCTGGAAGAAGATCCTTACATCTTCATGCTCAGTTTCCAAGAGCCGAACCTGGTTGATTCTGATTCAGACAAAGAGATGATAGCAATGCTTGAAGAGGAAGCACAGAGACAATGCCTTTCCCGAGTCGTGAAGCCACCGACAGCGATGCCGCTAAAGAATTGGGAAACTCTCTCAGGCCCGTCCGCGACCAAAGAGGAAATGATCACCAAGCTTGGATTGGTCCCCCGTCCTTTCGTGTCAACCTTTGTAAAGTCCTCCGAGTCTCTCATTGTTGAGTTCGAGTCTCTCGAGTCGTCCGATGGCCTTACGCCTGAAGACTACGAGTCTGTAGCGAACGTTGTATTCCCTTTCGTCTTCAATGAAATGATGAACCTTTCTGAGTATCCCTTAATTGCCACTTTAACTAATGATAAATTAACTAATAACTTAAAAACCGTTAATGATGATTCACTAGATGAAGAAGCAGACACATTAAACGAACAATATATCAAAGAAATCTTTAAGCAGGTTGTCCGGAAAGAGGAAAATCGAGCCCAAGCTGCCGAAGAGATTTTGACAAGTGTGAATCTGGGAACGGCGGAAGAGCCTAAAGAGACGCAGATTGGTAGTTTCTTCGAAGGGACTGAAAGGGATGCCCTAATTGAACTGCTAAAAGAATTTGTAGATGTGTTCGCATGGTCCTATAAAGATATGCCAAGCCTCGATCCTTCCATAGTTGAGCACCGAATACCGCTCGACCTTAAGTCAAGCCAAGAAGCGTAAGCTAAGAAGAATTAAGCCCGAATGGTCCCTACAAGTGAAAGAGGAGATAGAAAAGATGCTCAGTATGTGATTCATCGTAGTCATTGAATACCCTACATGGCTTTCCAACATAGTAACAAAGTGACCAAGGCCAACGGAAAGATCCGGTGCCGCGTAGACTTCGTGAGACTTGAACAAAGCCACCCAAAAGACGATTTCCTCGCCAAACATCGACATTTTGGTAGATTCCACGGCCAACCATGAAGTCAAATCCTTCGTCGACGGTTTTGCCGGCTACAACCAAATCAAAATGGCGTAAGAAGATCAACCCAAAACAGCCTTTCACAACCCCTGGGGCACATATCGCTACACGGTCATGCCATTCGGCTAAAGAATGCCGGGCTACATATCGAGGGCGCTACAGCTCTATTCCACGACATGATCCACAAAGAAATTGAGGTCTACGTGGACGACATGATAGTACACTCCAGAGGATCGATGGCCAGCATTTTGTTGATTCGAGAAAATTCTTCGGCCGCCTCCGAAACCATAGTATGAGACCGAATCTAGCCTAAATGCACCTTCGGTGTAAGACGAGGCAAGGTGCTAGGATACATGGTGACAGAGCTGGGAATCAAGTAGACCCCCGTAAAATCAAAGCCATAGTTGAAATGAAGCCACCCCGAACATCGACGTAAGTAAAATCCTTCATGGGAAGATCTGCAATACATAAGCCGCTTTGTAAATCACCGACCTCGATCTCGCGAGCCGATCTTCAAGTTGATGAAGAAAAGTGCCTACACGTAATGGACTCCAAAATGCCCTCGCCTTCGAACAGATCAAGGCATACCTTGTGAATCCCCCGATTCTTTCGCCCACCACATCGCCAAAAGCCGCTCTTGCTATATCTAACCGTCACGGACACAAGAATTGGGGCTATGCTAGCTCAAGAAAAGAAAGATTCCAAGGTCGAAAACGCCATCTATTTCATGAGCGTAAAACTTCAAGGAAGCGAACTCAATTACTACTCGCTTGTGAGAAGACTTGCGCAGTTTGGTCCGGGTAGTGGGAAAGTTGAAGCACTACATGCGCCTCACCCGATACATCTCGTCTCAAGGATAGACCCCATCAAATATCTCGTTCGACAAGCCTTCCATCTCCATGAGGTTGGCAAAATGGTCGTTCTTTTTGGCCGAATATGACATCACTTATGTTTCAAGGAAATCCGTAAAAGGACGCATAATGGCGTAACATTTGGCCGATTTCCCAAGTGATGAGTCCCGAGGACTCGAACCTCAATTTCCCGACGATGGAATCTTTCGCTCTAGAAGGAGAAAATCGCCGGCAACTCTTCTTCGATCGGGCGTCAAACAAAAGGGGGAACGGAATAGGAATGCTTCGGTCGATCCTACCGACGAACACACCCCCATAGCAGCAAGGTTGAACTTCAAGTCACCAACAACGCCGCGAATATGAAGCTTGCATAGCCGGGTTGGAAGCCGCCTTGAAAGAAATATCAAGGAATTGGAGGTGTATGGTGACTCGCCCTCATCATCAATCGTCTCTAACAAATGGAAGACCGTGACCCGGGTCTACGTAAATATCACACTTACATGGAAGAGCTAGTAACCCAATTCAAAGAGATCAGCTTTCATTACTTGCCCAGATCGCAACAGATTTGGGTGCATGCTCGGCAACGCTAGCCTCCTCGTTGAAATACCCGAAGGGAAGTCCGTCAAACCATTCGTAGCCGGGAGAAGAGAAAATCCCGCTTATTGTTTTGAAATCGGCGTAAGCCGAACCGGCCAATGATCCCCGGTACACTCGTATCTACCAAGATTCGAAGGATGGCGAGGCCTCTTTCAAAATGAAGATGGGAAATATAAAGAAGGAATCAAAGCGAAAAGTCTCTCACTCGAAGCGGCTCGCCTCCCATTATGTTCTTTTGGGAAACATGTTATACAAGAAGCGTTATCAAGGCCCCTCCCCGCGATGTATCACAAACAAGAGGCTACCGAACTCATGAAAGAAATACATGGTGGTACCGCGGCCCCCACATGAATGCTCGAGCCCCGATGCAAATTATACCGAGAATGGGATACTTTTGGATCTCCATGGAAGCCGATCGCATCCAGCTGCCAAAAGCCGCGACAAATGCCGCCGATACTCAAACCTTAATCATTTGCCTCCTCACGAGTTATACCGCATGACAACCCTCGCCTTTCGTCACTGGGGAATTGATGTCATAGGCAAAATCACGCCATCAGCAAGAACGGCCACGAATTCGTCCCGGTAGCCGTGGATTATTTCACCAAGTGGGTTGAAGCCAAGTCCTACAAAATCCTCAACTCAAGGAAAGTAGCCCTCTTCATCAAAGAAAACATCATATGCAGATACGGGTTGCCAGCCGAAATCATCTCAGATAATGGATCCCACTTCGAAGGGGAATGCGACATGCCGGGCAATTCTGTAATAACCCGTCACAAGTCATCTCCTTACAGTGCCCCAAACCAACGGAGCTGCTGAAGCAAAGAAACAAGACTCCGAAAATATCATCCGGAAAATGGCCGTCCAAGGCGTAGATTGGCCCGAGAAGTTACACCTCGGCACTCGGGGCTACGTAACATCGCCGAATGGCAACCGGAGGAAACACCGTTTGCCCTCACATACGGAATGGAAGCCGTACTCCCAATCGAGCTAGAGATCCTCGCTCCGTATACTACCGGAAAGCGATCAACGAGGTCGAATGGCTCCGCAGTCGCCATGACGAATTGGCCCCGCTAGATGAGCGACGATTGAAAGCCATGGAACACATCCGAGCCTACCAAGGAAGAATGGCCGAGCCTTTGACAAGAAAGTAAAGCATCGGGAGATCCGAGAAGGGGATCTCGTTTTAAAAGAAAAGCCCCTACCCGTATCAACCCCTCGGCAAATGGGAGCCCGTATGGGTCGGGCCATACGTCGTCCGTAAGATCTTCTCCGAGGAGCCATGCAACCCGCAGCACTCGACGGAAATCCCTTTGTACACCCAAAGGAATGGTGACAAGCCGCGCAGATACTACGCGTAAAAAAAAAAAAAAAAAAGAAGAAGTCAAAAAAAGAGTGCTAAAAGAGTAATACCCAACTAGGTTGAAAACCCGAAAAGGGCGGCCTAGGTAAAAACAGGTTGCACCAAAAAAAAAAACAAAAAAAAAAAAAAAAAAAAGAAACAAAAAAACAAACAAAAAAAAATCAAAAAGTTTGAACTACGAAGACCCGAGCTCCTCAAAATGAGGGGAACGTAGGCAAATGGAAACGGTTCGGTCTAAAACACAAATAAAAGTCATACTTTGACATCAATACAACCGATCGTATCATGAAAGCGTCTCGAAAACTCTAAAGCAATTCAAATATTCATTACAAGTTAAAAACTTTTTGATGAGTCTAAGCCCGATTCATTCCTACAACCGGCAACCTCGCTAAAAGAAATTAAGATACATAATCAAACTAATGTGTCTCGCTATGACAAGAAAGGGATACTGAAACCTCAGAGTCACTCCAAGCCACTCGAACCGGCCTCTCCCCTCTTCTTCCCCTTCGAGTCTTCTTCTTCTCGAACCGGAAAATGCCTGCCTTCCTCCTACCAAGCTCGTATAGGAACAGATCTATCAAACCAGCCTCCGTCGTGGCCTTAGTAGCCCTAGCGTCATCTCTCATCTCCCGTAGCCTAGCCGGTAGCATAGAAGCCCTCCTCTCCTCGTCTCTTGACGTAAGCCTCATAGTCGGTCACGCCGTCTCCGCTCCCGTCGCGAGGGTTGGCCTCGCCTCGGCCCTCCTCCTCTCGTAAACGCCAGTCCTCCGCACCCACAATGGCCTCACGCCGTCTCAAAATAGCCACCCGAGTCTCTCCTAAATGCCTCTCATACCAATCCAGTACCAAGTGGTCGTGAACACCGGTCTCTGACGCCCGAGGATAACCCGAGGAGGAAAGGCGTCATATCTCCATGCTCGGGAAAGAAATGGAAACACCGAAGGATCATCCATAAAAACAAAGGAGCCACCACCCCGATGGCTATATCATCAAAGTTCTCCAAAGGAACCCGCTCCAAGCCGAACTGTCTCGTAACCAAAGACGGAATATAGAAGTTGGACTCGAGAAAGCCCCTAAGCATGACCACATGAGACCCGTCCCGAAGCACTCGCGAGTCTCCACCCGCCAACAAGGCACCGACCATTCGATATCTTCTCGTCCGGAGACCAGCCATCCAACGCCTCCCATGAGCCCCGATCATCGAAATCCACAAAGAACCCCCTCCCGGCAAATGTCCAAGGCTTCGATCATGTCGGAGTTTCCCGAAGAATCCCCAAACGCTCCATCGCCCATGTGGTCAAGCAGGAACGGGCCGCCCCCGCGCATATACCGTCTTCCCGGTAGCCGCCTATCGAGAGCATGGAAAGTCTCCCCAGATCAAAGGTACAACATCTCTCGCCCAAGCGACAATGAACGACTACATCCAAGAGAGACCGATGGCAAATCCCAAAGGAATAGACCATGAACAGGTGCCAAACATACAAAGTGCAAAGGCATCCCAATAGGCATCATCCACCAAGCCTAGGCCCCTAAACCTATCGGGAAGGCCGGAAATATCAAAATGATCGGGACCACGGATCATACCTTGCGCTTCCTCCGGGAAAGATGAAGGAGGACGCACACCTGTCAACAAAAGAAGCTCCTCCGGCAAAGGAACCGCTATCTCCTCCACCTCCGGACCTCCAAGCAAGGCCCGAAATTCTTCCACAATGGAACAATCTCGTTGAAGGAAAGGCAAAAGACATGCCTTCTAGTGTCCCAAAATGAGGAAGAAGCCCTCAAAAGACCGTCGTAATCCGGAATCAATTCCTCGAGAGACCATAAGCACTTCACCTTATACCTTTCTTCAAAGAAGGACCTCCTCTCATGCATAATCTCCCGGACCAATCCTTGAACTTGTTGAAGAATGACATTTGGGATTCTTGGGACAATTTTGATGGAGCTTTTCTAAGGTTTTCCATGGATTTTCTCTCTTTCTCCCGAAAATGGCTTGTTTGACTCGGAGGTTGAAGAGGATATTTGAATTTGAAATAAAGTGAGACCAGATTCGAAGCAAAATTAAAGGACAATGTCGATGCAGACTCCTCCGCGCGGATATGATTGTCATTCCATCGTAAAATCTGCAATGTACCAAGCCGCTACACCAAAAGAGGAATATTCCGTCCCGCTGCTCGAACCTCGTGCAAAAACCTCCCCAAACCACCCATATACCAAACACTAACACCCTTGCCAAAAAAAAAGAAACCAAGGCTCATGCAACACCGCATTCATACCGCATTGCATTCATAAAATAAAATCCTAAATTATTACATTCCAAAAAAAAAAAGAAAAAAGAGTGTGCATAAAAAAAAACAAACAAACATCAATAATCCTAAAATTATTACATCCCAAAAAAAAAAAAAAAAAAAAAAAGAGAAAAGAACAAAAAAATGTGTGCATAAGCCGTACAAATCTCAATCCTACCATAAATCTCAAAATCTCAAAAATCGTGGGGTAATCAATCGTAATCCCTAGCGCCCGACGCCCGTCCCCGGCCCTCTTGCGACTCGGGCCCGCCTCCTCAGAGCCCCGAAAATCTCGGGCTCAATCGTCCTCGTCTCCGCAAAGAGGCTCGTCAGGTGACCAACCGGCACGCTCCGATAGGGCAAGCCGAGATCTCGCGAAAAATCATATCCGAAGGTGAAGGCGCCTGACTCTCGGACATACGAAGACGACCCACCATGCCGCCAAACGTGTCCTCGCCCGTGTAGATCCCTCGAGAATGACGTGATCCAAGGCGCACCGCTGGGATCAATGAGAGGAGACAGAGGAGTCTCGAAGAAGTCTCGAACGAATAGGAAGCTCTCCCGCCCGACAGCGCGCCGGCCGTGGTCGCCTCGCTCTAGCCTCGAGGAGCCCCGCAGCGACCATCCTCCCGATGAATCTCTTAGCTCCGATCACTTGCTTCGCGCCTTCGACGACCACCTCCGAAAACCGCACAAAAGCAAAAGCGTCAAAACAGCTTGAAGCAAAAAATGATGACAGAAAGAAAAGAAAAGACAAAAGCAAAAAAGGGGAAAAGGTGAAGCCATACTTCATACCCTGACGAGGCCGAAAGCTCGTGGAAGCCGTCAGCCGAGGGATTTGCACCCTCAATCGGACTCCCATCCCGGATATATGAAAATCCGTCCGAGGGTACCGCGGATCCCCAAGCCCTCTCTATCCGTAACCCGGGGCATCCTCGGCCTCCTCAAGACAAATACGGGTACGACCGCCGCCACAAATGCCGAGAAGTGCCGGCCGGCCGCAATCATCCCAGTCACAGATCCGTCACTGGGTGCATCATATCGGCGGAGGCTCCACCGGTGTCCTCAAAGGCGAGTTCACGCCATGCCGGCGCGTCACCCTCTCTCCTGCATAATAGGCATCGCAGTCGACCTCTCGTAATCCTCCGCCGCACGCTCCAAATCTCGCCGCCTTCACCGCGCCACTCGAAACGATCCCAAGGATAAAATATCATCCTCTCGTCCGTCCTCGCCTCCGTCAAAGGAAGGCAATCCGCGTACCCGAGAGTCGTACGCCCCGGAGCTTATCTTCTCCCTGGCATGCTTGGACCAAGAATGCATGGCCGGATACGCCCGACGTACTCCGCCGGCCGCCGCCACATCGTGACGTGGAAAAACTCCAATGCCCATACCGCGAAAGGTAAAAATCCAATCAATCCAAAGGCAAAAGAAAAGTGCATGCTCAAAAAAAAAAAAAGGGGGAAAGCAAAAAGAGAGCTTATACCTCCAGTGGCAAACTCAAAGCAAGACAAGGAGCCCACAGCCTTCCGGCCGTACCTATCGAGAGCAAAGTAAAGCTCACGCCCGGCCTCTCCTCAGAGACATCTCCACCATCTCCATGTCCTCCAAGTGACCTCAAAGAAGGCAAAGATCGCCGTCCCTCAAAGATGTCCAAAGAGGGTGCTCGAAAAGCAAACCACAAGAAGGCCCCGCAATCCGATCGCAGGCCTATCC